>JAHWFP010253964.1:38573-51476 GCA_023313725.1 Lithobius niger
CCAACATACTCCCAGCTGGAAACAAATAATACATTATAAGTAATAAATGTACAGAACTGCATTTTGGAATTTTTGCGGCATTTTCTGCCTTTATAAATCATTTTTGAACAGGTTTCACGGTACAAGAACATAAACGTACTATTGCTTTCTAGTTCTCCCACTCTTTCGGGCAACTAATGCAATCCAAGAACGGGAAAGATGGGTATTTGGCTGCAAAATTTATCAATGAATTATTATGCCACAATTTTAAGTCAATAGCATGCCATACATACATGAAACGTCATTTTGCTCAGATTTCCGAACGCACGGATCTGATGAGCGTTGGCACTGCTATCCAGCCCTTCTCTGTCAACATGCCTCGTCAGATGTAACACCTGTTCAGCGTTCGAATCCGATTAGAGTAAGTACGATTTTTTCAAACAACACCTGCATATTATGGTATTTTGTTGTTTAATTTTAAATCAGTAATACTTTTTTAATGAGGAAAAGGATTTAATTCCTAGATATCGGATGAAAATCACGTTTACAGTTTTTATTTATCTTTCAATCAGCCAACCTTAAAATATTGCTCAAGTACAAAAATATATTTTAGATAATTTTGCCTCCACACCTCGCTAGACAAGACGATTATCTTTCATTAGAAACAAGAATGACACTATTCCGTTGGAAAATAATTGAGAAAAAGTGGTAATACGATCGTAACTGAAATACGTTGTAGACGCTGGCGCCATCTAGTAGTCAGAATTGAGATAACCAAAGGGGTTGCACTCTCTCTTAAGTAGCTTAACTAACGCCGACTTTCGGACACGTTTTCTTAAAACGGAGATTTCCAATTTTAGTTCATTACCGCCCGTAATTAGAAAAAATGATTCTTTAAAACTATTACAGCCATTTATTTATTTGGGCCTATTGTAGGCGGAGCGAACGAATCTTCATTTCAAACTTATATTTAGTTTTTATTTTAATGACGATCCCACATTTGTTAATAATTCTTAAAAATCTGGGTACATTACTTAATGGGCTTTGTTGGGCTGTTTGCCTTTTGGTGTGACGTCATACTGTTGTTCTTTGCTGACCTTTTTCTTATTTTAGCCTTTTTTTTTAATGTAGACCTATGTTAGGTGTCAAATTTACGTTAACAAGCTTTCGTTTGCTCCAGCATTTAGTTTTTGTTTAGTTATTTGTAGCCTCTTTTCGCAGCCAACACTGAAGACGTGGGCCATCGCCGCGAGTAAAAATTAAACAGCACGTAATAAGGCGTTTAACTGCTGCACTGCAAGCCAAACAATCATCAGTACGATAGTGTTTTAACAATAGTCAGAAGATTCAAAAAGTTCACAATACTGCTTTGGTATAAGATTTGACACCGCCACCAACGAAATTGTTAAGCTGGCACACCTCTATCACGCAATGCAAGATAATATATTATTTCCTAACTCTATGACTGCAACAGCGATCTCTATTATATAATCTGAAAGAAATAACCATCACAATTTAGGTTTAAAATGTGTTAGATTTTAGACCTAATTTTCGGTTTTAGGCCTAATTTTTAGCGTTTAGGCCTAATATTTATCTCCGATTTACTTTCGTTAGTAGCAGATTACAACAGTGGTTCGAGATTAAGCCTATTCCTTTATGCGATGCAACACGGTTTTGGTTTCGAGTCCACGTTACCGTGGCAACCAGGAATTGAGAGAGGCGGGCAATTTATTGTTTCGTGTTTCGTGCTTTCGTGTTTCGTCTGATGTCAATATCATTTTATAATACCGCTTGGCCTTGATACGACGATTTCAGGTTTCATATTCGGGATTACCAACGCTAGTGTAGACGCCACTTCCGTTGCCATGTTGAATTGAATAATTTTCAAAGCATTCTTTTTTTCAAATGAAACTAACGTGTGTCCTTAATGGAATCCTTTTGTTTTTATGGTTGCGTTTGTTACTGTAGTGGTTAAATGCAAGCATCAAATGTTATTATTTCGTTGAGTTACGTCGAAAAAGATTATTAGCTAGAAAGAAGCAACCAAAATTTAAATTGCTGTGTTTTTTAAAGTTCACTTGACTACCATTAGCATGGTGTATGCCTTTTCGGAATTCCTTAACTATAGTCTGTTCCACATTATGTTTTCAGGAAAATGACTGAATGACGCCACGTTTCTTTGCACTACAAGTGCAAGACGTGTTGATATCACACTTGTAGACTCTACACAGTTACTGTTAGAGTCTATGAGTGCAATATTTGTATGTTTTTGCACTCGTTAGTGGAAGAAACCGTGGCATCATGCAGTCAGTTTCCTGAAAACATAATGTGGAACAGACTATATTCACGACTCCAAATTTACAATGGTGAGTGTTAGATATAAATTCGAAAATTTTAACATTTCTACAGTAATAATTGTTCGATTTACGTTAAATTTTGGCTCAGCAAAACTTTTGGGGGTATAAAGCGTTGTGCGAAATTTCATTTCAATCCGATCTTTCGTTTGGGCTCCACCTATACAAAAAAAGTACAACAAACAGACCAACAGACCAACGGACCAACATTTTGCAATTTGGTGTCCGTTATAGGCTACGCTTCGCTCGCTCGCTCTGCCAATGAATATCTATTGCGTGCAAGTAGTTGTACGTTCCTCCAAAAGGTAAAACGAAACTATGAAAATAAAAATAATTTTTTCAACAAATAATTATTACCCTGTTAGTGTTCGGTCGATTTTGTTCCGAGTCCGAGCCAGGTCAAAAACAGCATTACCCGGACAGGGCCGGGTATTTACCCAGACTCGGTCGAACCCTATTTTTAATTAAAGTCAGTAGACTGATGTCTATTATCTTGGCGCACATCACGGAAACTTCGTCATGTAAAAATTACGTCGTACTCTTTAGGTTCACGTAGGAGGTGTTTGAAATTTTCTTTTTAATTATGTCATTTCACATAATGTGTCATCCTTCTTCAATATGCATAATGTGCTTTCTGAACAGTGGGTTCTTCGCTTTTGTCATTATCTGATGTCATTTCACGGGAATAGTAGCCTACGTCTTTGATGGCTTTTAATGGAATACGTTCTGCATTTCGACGACAGCGAATATTAATAATGCTTAATAATGCCCAAGAAAAGATTCGGTATTCAACTGTAGTCACTGCGGACCATTTTACAGAGCTAACTTATTCGTTGAAAACAGTTATGTGCTAAAGAGTGTGGGCAGGCAGTTAAAATGTTGTGAGTGTATTTCATTTCGGGAGGGGCGGAGGGAGATAGCAGTAACACTTAATTTGAAGGGTGAAATTTCATGTATAGTTTGTATGTTATTTCAGTTAGTGTTGTCGAAAGGCCGACGAAAGTTCACGTAATTTTGTGATTTACAGTCGCCAGCTGTTTTTTTTTTTTGGGGGGGGGGGGGGCGAGCGGGGTTAATAAGTATTTAAAGTATTCAATTTTCTTGTCTGTATTTCGAAATGTAGAACTGCTTTATAAAACCATGCGAGAATTAATTTGCTTTTATTTTGTTGCGTAATAAAAGAGCACGGGTGTCAATTTTTTTTTTCAAACAAGGAACAGAAGGTACTTTTTTATTTTGTTGAAAGAATTATCTGGAAACTATTCGTTGCCATAAAAAAAATCAAATTGCTTCTCGCATGATCTTATTAAGGAATTCTACCTTATGAAAGTATTGGCAATGTCGTATCACCACACTACTGTGCATGGCATCCATATCACCACAGTAAATTGTGGTGATATGGGAAATCACCTCACTAAACTGTGACGATATGAATATCGTGCACTGCAAAGTATATATAAGAATATCGCTGCATGTTTTTAGCATTTTGAAAGGTAGGGACCGTACGATAATATATAAACCAAAACGGGGTTATAACCAAACGGGGTTATATAACCAAAAAAGGGTATGATTGAATTTTCACTTGTTAAAATGTACACGGATAAAAATTGATCATTTTCAATTGAAATAATCAAATGTACAATTGAGAAAATTGCATCTGTTTTGGTGCTGTTGTGCTTTACGTTTTAAATATATGATTGGTAAAGCACAACCGCCAAATATATAATAAAATAGAAATAAGTATAAAGACCAATAAATTATAAATTTCAAAAACCTGACTGAGAAGACTGTATAACCGCGTCTGCTGGCACAGCCTCATTCACTTCGATCTAATTCTGACAAGTATGTAAAAACGAAAATAACGCCAGGGAACGAGCCAGGGTAAAACTCTTATAATAATAACTCCCGTTAGATAACTAATCACCTAATCAACGAGAACTATATATATTCATGGAGTATAAGCCTTGAATGATATAAATATTATTATCTTATAAAAATTTCGAGAAAAATATACCTGACGGAGATATTATAGTACATAGTATAAATCATAATATGTTACAATAAGGATTCGACCGAGTCTGGGTAAATACCCGGCCCTGTCCGGGTAATGCTGTTTTTGACCTGGCTCGGACTCGGAACAAAATCGACCGAACACTAACAGGGTAATAATTATTTGTTGAAAAAATTATTTTTATTTTCATAGTTTCGTTTTACCTTTTGGAGGAACGTACAACTACTTGCACGCAATAGATATTCATTAAGGGGCACGGAAATCAAATAAATGGCTGTAATAGTTTTGGAGAATCATTTTTTCTAATTACGGGCGGTAATGAACTAAAATTGGAAATCTTCGTTTTGAGAAAACGCGTCCGAAAGTCGGCGTTAGTTAAGCTACTTAAGGGCACGTTTATGCAACCACTCGCATTCTCGCATCTAGAAGCTAGAAATCACCTCAAATTCCAACATGGCGGCGGTTTTGTGTCTGCCGCCTCGCAACGAAAACAGCAAATAACGTGAGTTCAGATCAGAAGCGTTTGGGAAAATTGTTTCGTCATGAGGAATTCTTTATATTATTGGCACGGATTATAAGACTGCAAGTATTTACTCAAACGATGTCGGATTTAGCTAATCCATTTATCGTTGTTACCATGGCAATACCACCTTTGCCATCGCGAATGCGTTCTAGCTGCGAGGCGAGAATACAAAGGCGAGTCGATGCATAAACGCGCCCTAACGTTGTTCTCACCTGACCAGCGATAGTGTGAAGGTTTATGAGCTGCTTGTCCGTTTTAGTTTTGCGTTATGGTTGCTCTTTTAATTTTTTATTATTGTTAAACTTCATGTTTCTCGTGATTTTCAATGACGAACGCAGCACAAACACCTCCGTGAAATCTAAATGGAATCACGGCGGCCATGTTGGAATCGCGCCAAACGATATGTTGATAATAAGCAACACTCAAAACAAAAAAATAATTTTCTGTAACTCTAAAAGCGTATTTTAATTTTCGAACGTGTCTTGAAATTCACTAAAACATCACTGGACGTTTTTATTAAGCAAAACCAAGAACTAAAACGATTTTTCAAGTGTAAAAAAAATAATTTCTGAATGTCAGTTGCGCTAAATAAGTTTAACAAAACCAAAGCTTCACGAAATTGAGAAACGATGCAAACGCCGTAATTGTACAGGCTTGATCTTCCCATCCCCAAATTGATATTTAATTGGCTATGCTGCGGTACAAGCACAACTGCAATTTGTGTAGGCCTAATGGAAATCAGGATTAATTACTTAGTAAGTTAGTAAGCTTGTTCAATTCATTTCCATTTTATCTTTTCTTAAAGCCAACGTAGGCCTATTGTGAGACAAAGTAACCAAAATACATTTTACTTTTATTGCACTTTATTATTAAAAAAACAGGAACAAAAAATTACTGGCCAATTAAATTTTTGACTTCACTTCATTTAATATCGTAAAGTTTACAATTAAAATATTTGGAAGAAAGAATTACTGGTACATTTTTCAATTTTTTCAAAGTTGGATTCGTCCTTTTTTTGGCTTTGATCCACTTTATTTTGCTTTCGTTCATTGTTATACTCTGCGCAATACAAAACTGGACGAAAGCAAAATTAAAATGACTAAAAGCAAAGAAAAAAAAAGAACGAAACCAATGTAAAAAAAGCTGCATATTAAAGTTTAAAGAAAAAATTGAAAATCTAATACCCGGTTCCACTACTCGGACTCAGCTCGGTGGGTATTCATAATTACTCTGACTCGGTTTTTTGCGCCCCGGTCGATCCCTAGTTACAATCAATTAAAATATGAAAAGAAAATTTTAGAACACATGTAACAATATAAAATACAAATATTTAATGATACGAGCACGAAAACCTAACAATTAGTTATCCGTAGCGTCGTATGTATAGCCTTTAATGACTGCATGCACTTATGTTCCATGACTTAATAAATGAACAATGAAACACAAATTTTTAAAGACCGTAAATGAGATCTTATACATTTTAAGTAAAGTGAATATATTTAACGATACTTACTGAACCGGCGATGATCCTTTTGAATTGGGAGATAATTTATTATACTTTTTGTTTAATTCGAAATTATTGGTTTTATATATATTTCAAGTTCATCTCAATAATATAAGATATAGAATTATAATAGTAAACTTGATACTATATAAGCATACAAGAACATAAAATACTAATGCAGTCTTACAATTATTATTGTGAACTTGATACTATTTAAGAAACAATACGACAAACAGAACATTAACAATATCCGTCTAAAAAATATTAGTAATTTACGACAATTCACTTTTTATTTAAATAATTTAGAAATTTCATTAATAATATACGTTGTATTTTGAAAATAGAATAAAGATAATATTAAAAAAAATGTATATTTCATCTTCAAAAATAAAACGATTTCAGTAAGGAATTCGAGCACGAAGTTAATTTGATGTATTAAAAATTGCAATTATTTTTTTGTTCTTACATTAACGGACGTTAGCCAATACCTATAATGTCAACAATTATTCAGGGTCAAAAGTTAATTAAAAAACATGGCAAATTAAAACATCGTTACTTCCTTATAGCCAATAAGCTTCTTTGACGTAACTAAATGAAATAACAGCATTTAATTCGAATTGAAATACTAAGGATAACACGCCTCTGTAAAAACAAAAAAAGATTTTAGCTTCGTTTAAAATAGTCTCGTCGCATTCTTGCATGAATGAATAGGCTTACCGTCGAACCAAATTCCCATTAGGCCTATCTGCTAGTTCGGCTGTGTGAAGTTGTGATATCAAACGCCAAGCACTTTCGCCAAGCTAATCCCACCGAGTAATAGTTGGAAGGTTAAATGAAATGTATGAAAATTGCTTACAGCGCAATTTTCAATTATTTCATTTAACGTTTGAAGTCTTACTCGGTGGGATTAGCTTGGCGAAAGAACTTGGTGTTTGATATCACGACTTCACACGGCCAAAATCTTGGCGGAATCCTTAACAAGTTTTGTTTTGGGGTAGATATCAGATTTTTTTGGTCCAAATTGATGAAATCTTTTCTTAGTAATTATGAGATGGAAACACCAATCTAGTTTTCTGGTCCATTTCTTTTTCTTTTTTTTTTTTTGACTTTCGTTACATTTTGAGCACAGTAGTCACCTTTTTTCATATGATCAGTTTTTATTAGTATTACAGTATCTCCTTGCAAACGCACGGCTTTATTTAATGTTCAGTTTGGCATTGTTGCATATAAACAATGTTTAAAACAATGTAAAACAATCAATTTGGTCGTTTAGAGGTCCTTAACCCCTGAACCACTTGACCAATTAGAAGAGGCTATATGAAAAGGGCACATCTCCAGAGCAATACCTGTAAAATGAGCTAAGAACCAGCCTTATTCACCGCATGAAAGAATTTATTTTCGTGATACAAAAAAAGCGTTACTAGTAGTTAGTAGTTAGTAACTACCCCCAAAACAAAACTTGTTAAGGATTCCCGCCAAACCTTTCGGCCGTGTGAAGTCGTGATATCAACGTTAGGCAGATATCAACGTTATTCACGTCGTTTTTTCAACAAGAAAACTATAGGCTGTGTCATTAATAGTGATTTTTATGTTGTCAGGCGACCAAAGTCTCCCGATCAAACAAGTTTTAGCCTTTTCTGTCGCATTGTTATTTATCCTCAGATGGCTGAAAACAGAGAAACTACTTTTGCTGTAAGGACACAACGTGTCTAGTGGTCGCCATGCTTATGTATATATTTTATCTGGATGTTATCGTCTATCTTGGCCGGCGACACACTAGTGTTTGTCTTGATATGATTCAATACCATAGTTGATGCCAACAATACGATGCCATTGAACAGCAATAAAATAATACGCACTAACTATTTATAACTAACTTAATTGGGGAGGTCCTAGCCAGCTTCTAGATGTTATGTATCGTCGTGCAAGTGTCTTCATTCTCTCTCACACATGCCTTCTTTCAGGGACCATTTTGTCTTATAACTGGATGGCCGATCTCTCACTGAGTCACTAGCATATTGGGCAATACGGCATTCATTTTGGTGAATAATCGGAGCTTGCAATTAACTGTTAATTCCAGCTTGGTTGCTATCGCTGGCTTCACTTTTACGCTGGTAAAAATTAATTAAATGGTTCTCAGGAATGTTACTAAAAAAGATTAACGCGGGCGCGCAGTGTTTTGTTTTATACTTTTATTCGCGATTTTTCAGATGCGTGCGATGGCTTTTTTTTTTTTACCAAACAAATCAACTCCAGTAGCTTACATTTTGTTGTGGAGTATAATACATGACATTAAAATGCATTAAAATGTTTAGAGTGCAAATGTTGCACCTTGGATTAGAGTCGAAATTCGTGGTGTCCAACACAGAGATGATTGTAAAAGATGGTTTACTTCTTGAGAAAACAAATTGCATTTTACAAACTATTTACAAACAAAAAATGAATTTCTGATTGAGTCGGCTGTGTTGCGTTACACCCTCCCTCAACGAAGTTCACTGTTTTTTGGCGCGAAAACCAGTCTTATTTATAACAGGTTTCCCGCCAATTCGTTTGCAACAATCACTTTACGTCGAACGCACCTGTTTGCTGCGTATGACATTGTGACCACGTCACGTTCTTTTCCTTTGTTACTCTCTTTTTCCCGTCGTTCGAGCCGAACGCGTTATTTGTCGTAATTAAACCACGCGCAATGGCTGTTTGCCGTGACGTGACCATGAGTTAGCCAATGATGAACGAGAACAACAGCTGTTTGGCCGTCTGAGTGGACTAGCCCAGTCACGTGACATGCACGTCACAGCAAACAGCCACGGCGCATGGTAAGTTCTGAACTCTGGAGGTGCTGCCTTTAGTACAGATTGTTTTTTTTACAGAATCTCGGCTTGCACCGGCACACTAATGACTATCACTAGGCACGCACAACAAGAAGATCTAGGATTAATCACCGCTCAACCCCCTTTGGCACTCATTCTACACCTTTAACACTTAACAACATTGCCATGTTTTAGCCAATGGTCCATCAAAACTTTACACCACTACTTGTACCACTTTCCACACTTGCACCAGTATATTTCCACAACTTCCACCACACTTAACAATACTTGCCCCGCTGTTCACAACACGGCAACAGGGCCTGAAGCACCAATATTTCACACCCCACACTCTGGTCACCACTCTTTAAGAAACAATCCATCCACTTACTCATTCCTCATGAACGCTATCTAAAATGCTTTCTTTTTGCTTCATGTCTTAATTTCTCTTACCACAACAAACCTACACCCAATTAATACCACACCACTACAGCGTGAAGTTGAACCTGCCTTACAAACATTTGGTGATGTGGGGGATCTGGTGGACTTCCAGGAGGTCGACACCAAAACCTAGTTGTTCGGGGAGGTCTCGGAAAGTTAAACAGCATCTCAAACTTCACCTCTTAGGACCAATTGATTATGTAAGATATTAGCACGGCCGGGAGGCCGTGCTTATTAGATTTCGTTTGCGCACGAGAATTTTCAGAAAATGGACAGGAGGAGTAGGAGGCTGAGGAATGAACGAATGAATGAATGATATTTATTGGTGCCTTAGCCCTAAGCCATGCGCCCTCCCTAAAGCTAATTACAATACACTACCAAGTCACCACTGAGGCTGAGGCTTGGACGCTGAGGATTTGATTAGATTTGTTTATTAAGGCCTCGGCCCGAAGCCACCTGCCCTATTACAACAACTACAACAACAACTGCACCAGCTGCATTAGCAACTAGACCAGCTGCACACTGGAAACCCACACTAAAGATGAACAGACGTTACCATTACAAAGAATGTTATGTCCATCTGTCCGTGTTACACCACTGTGTACAAGTATTGCATCACTGACCAATCCGTGTTTAGCGGAGTATTCATCTGTGGCACGGTTCGCCATAGCTGTCCCACCACTGTGTACAAGAAACTATCCATGCAACTGGCCAAGAGCCACTCTGCGGCACCATTGTGTGGGAGGGGGAGGACAACATACCGGAGTTGGATTGCAAAGGTTCACATGGTGTGCCTGTCGCCTTAACAAAACACGCGACAGCATGTAATCTACTTAACACCGCTGCTTTTCCCACCCAGGAGAGAAGACCTGACAAGGTTGGATCCGCCTGTATATACCTTACAAGACTTACTCTTTGGGGCTGGAATGCCCTACAATCATGAAGGGGATGCCGAGTTGTGTGTTCATCACCGCGGTAGGAACAAGTCGGGGACGCCAACCAGCCTCATCTATGCTGGTGGGCCCGAAGGAGCGAATGGCCCGTTCTGAGCCGGGATAGCATCCTCGCCATCCATACTGGCAGTTTGTCCAACGGAGATGATCGACTACAGCGAGGTAGCAGAAGAAACAAAACTCGACTTGTACTATCTGACTGCAAATTCTTGTCCCATTTCCCTAAGAACCAGGAGCATACACCAGACCTTTTCATTTTCGGATGAGCCACAACCGCAATGCCCTTCGGCCTGAGAGCAAACAGTAGCCCTAGCCACCCCATCAGCCTGGACATTCCCACACACGCCAACATGCCCTCTGACCCAACACAGGGAAACTAATCCACGACTTGTTGCAACCCACATCTTGTGACAGATCTCATGAACCAGTGGATCACATAAGTCCAAGGAGGCTACTGCACGACGAAAGAGAAAGATTGCTGACTGTGAATCTGTAAAGACCGTAAAAGACGGTAGGTCTAAGTCTAACGCCACACCCAACTCAACTGAAATGGCGCAGAGTTTACTCATAGTGCTGGAGTGAACAGCGTCTATACGACGCCCTAGAAACATCTTGAGGGCTGGAACCACTACACCAATACTGCCAGACTGAGTTGCCCGGCAGACTGAGTTGCCCTGCGGGCGCACACACAAAAACACAAGACAGCGATGGGCACTATACCCAAGGGCTGAAGGCCACACACCGTGCCACACGAAGCGGAGCAAAGCAAGACACCTCATGGAGCAAGGCAACGCCAAACCCGAGCGGCCTAAGAACTGCTAGACGGAGGCTGATGTAATCTCTGATCAACCGACCTACGGGGTCCGCCTACTCACATTACGGATGTACAAGGCACACAGAAGCTCCGCAGCACGATAACTTAGTGGTGGTTCCGAACACTCGACCCAAATGGCCGCGACAGGAGTCGAAACAAGACACCCCAAAACAGTCCTGAGGCAATCATGTACAATCGTCTGCAGAGACCGAATATGTCGAGGGCCATGACACAGAAATGGGAGGTGGTATACTTTGTTCCACATTATGTTTTCAGAAAACTGACTGGAAGACGACTCGTTTCCTTGCATTAAGAGTGCAAAAAACATGTGGATATGATGATATCACACTTGAACACTCAATAAAGTTACTGTTAGAGTTTACGAATGGGATGATTACGGATTTTTTACGCTTGTAGTGGAAGAAAACGTAGTGTCATACAGTCATTTTTCTGAAAACATAATGTGGAACAAAGTATAGTCTAGCACTGGTTGAAGAAAAGATCTATATACCGCCAGCAGTGGACCACGCTTCATACTCAGCTGTTTCACAGAACGTGGACACGTCTTGTCTTCACTTCTTCCAGGGCAGAAGATTCTCTTCATCCCACCCATGTGCTTTCTTGGATTTATTTCTTTTCAACATCTCTCTTTTAATGGAAATTCTGAACAGCTGGAACGTGAGGCTGTTCGTCATCCGAAGACCGAACGCCAGCATGTGCGTGTGTCCCGGCATAATTTCTACACTCCTGGTTGCCCTCCGGCGGAAACTTTTTGAACTCCTGGTACTCGTGTGACCATGGCTCATGCTTTACCACGTTAGGGTTTTTTCGAATTGGAAATGATGCTGGTCCCATTTGTAATATTCTGGAAGTTTTCCATCGCTTGGTGGTTCCTCTTACTTTGACTGAATTGAAAGTTTTGAAGTACCTAAAGGAGTTTCATTTTGCCTCTGCGGAATTCACTGACGACCTGAAATGTAGAAAAGGCAACTTGAAGCAGAATTGCTGTGAATTTTTCACAAGGGAATCATCTTCCTTCTGCTTATCTGTATGGACAAAGAAGCAAGTTTTCTTTCACTCTTCCGGTTGGATGCCGATGAGGTGGTAGCCTCGGGTCGAGTAAACATTCACTGGAAGTCAAGAAGTCTGAATTTCTCTCATCTCCTTCAGCCTTATCTGGCGACTGAAGAAAAAAAGTGGAAAAAAAAAATGGATAGGTCCCGTGCCCTTTGGAACCAATGAAGATCTGATGCAGTGATTTTCTTAGCCAAAACGTCACTGGACTGGACAGCCCACTCCTCCCTGGATTGTTTTTTTTTGTGGAACATCTCTGTGCCCCTTCTTTGGCATCGAAGACTCTACTGTGTCTTCTGTGTCAGGAGTCCGGCGTCATCACCTACGGGTCGGAGTATTCTCCACCTTTGCTGAGGCCCATGTGTTGTCCATGACCTCTTCCTCCTCTGAACTCGAGCTTCCAGGTGACCGTGATCTCGTACTCTCGGATGGAGACCAGGGTG
>JAHWFP010253967.1:0-11722 GCA_023313725.1 Lithobius niger
TTGTCCACCTTTCAATATCTAACATAATTCAAAGTTAAAACTAATTTCTAACCATCACCAACCTTTTAAACAGACAACGCCATTCACAACCGGGAAGAACATTTTTGTTTACACTAATTTCCGGAAAGTCGTAAAATTGACATTGTTTTCTGTTCTTCCCTTTTTCCTGCCTTCCTGGATAGAGTAATCCATGCCAAAGCTTCGGGAGGAACTTCCGGCTTTGATTACTCTCTCCAGGAGGGCAGGACGAAGGGAAGAACAGAAAACAATGTCAATTTTACGACTTTCTGGAAAATTGTGTAAACAAAAATGTGCTTCCCGGTGTGAATCGCGTTTTCTGTTTAAAAGGTTGGTGATGGTTAGAAATTAGTTTTAACTTTGAATTATGTTAGATTTTGAAGGGTGGACGATCTAATAAACTAAACTTGTGAATCAATGAGAATAAAGGCATTGTGTTATCCTAGAGTGAATCCAGATAACGCAGTAATTGATTGAATGCTAGGCCTAATATTACCGACTTTTCCGTGATTACAAACGCTCCCGTGAATCGTGTTGGATTAAAAGTTGATTTTGTTGAATGTATGAAGTTTATAATTAATTTTGCTGCAGAAAAATCAAAATTTACGGGGATGAAACGTTGCTGTCGTTAAAACGTAAGATGATTTCAGTTAATTTTACCACAGAAAATCGATAATTTTTAAGAGGTGGGCGTCAACAAGAGTACATCACGATTTTTGACTTTCAAGCATTTTAGGGGGCTGGACGTTAGCATTAACTGGGCGTTTATTATGCGATTTACGGTAATTCTGCTATAACGCATTTAAGTTAATTTTAGTTGTTTGCAGAAGCAGACAAGTGAATTTTAACAGTCGGACATTTTTCATAAATAACGTAAGTCGTCACTCGTTTTACAAATAAAAAATATCGTGTGTATCTTTACATGTATGTGGGGTTAAGTACCATAAATGGAAGCCCCTCTTAAAACACAACTAAGCTAGTGTTTTTGGCTTTATGCCTGAAAGAATAAAATACAAAATATACAGGTTTTGGAAAACGACGACCGGAAATGAAGTTCGCTACGGCTCAGTTTGAAATGAAATTGAGGATCTGTTTCCGTGGAAAGTTAGAGGATGTGTTGGGCTATTAAGAGCTGCAAGAATTGGTCGATTTGCTGCATTTTCCATGGAGACATGCCTATTTATGTAGCGAGGTGTTTTTGGTGCGGCAGCGCCAAAGAAAAAAAAGTGTTCGTTGAAAAACGAAGATTTCTGCCCTCAGGTTTTTGCTCGGCGGTGTCAAGGTGGCCTCACCATGAGTGTCTAATACAAGACCACGTTTACATGTGCAAGCATCTCTAAAGCACCCGTTGCTGTATTGAGTCTAGGCCATGAACGAGTGGCGACGCTCAAACACGCGGACGGCATTGCCAGCATCAGACCCGTGTTTATGACGATGCTGGAATCGGGAACACGGCTCGTGGCACGAGACCCGACGAATCGTTATCACAGGTACTTTTCCGCCTCGTCTACTGGTGAAGGAACCCACTTTAATGCTTACTTTTACAAGAGTTGTGACGCCCATGCACGAGGCTATTGTAGACGAGGGCCTATACAATAAAATATACACGAACGAATGAACCAATGGGATGCAGCCGGATATTGTTGGTTTTTTTTTTTTTTTTACGGGCTCGTCCACCACGCCCGCCCGCGTTTAAAAAAAAGGGAAGTGCACCTCACGGCGCTCACGCTTTTTTTTTTGGTTTTTGTTTAGTTTTGTTGGAGGAAAAATATATAGAGCATGATTCTAGTGTGAATGGACCTAGTTGACAACCAATACTTGTTAGGGATGGATGGCACATCATCTTCTGCTTCTTCCAGCCGAGCTTCTTCCATAGTCTTGGATCCCAAATACGCGTTGGGAAAAAGTTTGGTGGTGTTTGCTTTATTTTTGATTTTAAATTGTATAGTCTGGTTCTTGAGTAGTCGTCCTTGTGTAGAAAAACCCCACGATGGCCAAGCTCGTTGATAATTTCGCTCAATTCCACATACCACTTCAGGGAAAAAAACAAGTTGGGTGTTAAGGTTTATAGACAATATGTACCGAATGACGGATCAGAAAATTGAGGAAATTTATTGGCATTATTCAAGTTAACAACCTTGGATTGAGAAATATAAAGATAAAATTGTGTTTCAAGAAGTTTTGCTCAGTGATGACTTAACGCATTACAATCCTAATATCAATACATTGATGGTTTGGGACGATCTCATGAACCGACCTCTGATTGCGCCATTGGCAAGTGGCTTATGCGTCACGGGCATCACAACAAATTCTCAATTTTTTATTTGACTCAAAATTTGTTTTGTTAGGGCAGAAACCAACGCGATATCGCGCTCAATGCACAATATATTGTGTTGTTGAGAAACTTGAGGGACAAACGCCAGATCATGATGTTTGCCAGCCAAGCATATCCACGCAAGACGAGACAGTTTGTGGGCATACGAAGATGCCATTGGTCGTCAAAATTACACATACTTGTTGGTAGATTTACATCCCAGGTCTGCCGACGCCACGCGTTTGCGGACACATATATTTCCTAACGAGACCACTTTGGTTTATTCTTTGCAACTACTTCAATGGCGAACATGCGCAGACATCGCGCTCTGCTAGAGACCTTGTGTAAAATTAGCACGCAACAACGCAAGAGTCTGCTGCAACACGCCAACAAATCTCAGATTAATTGTCTGTCTGAAATTGCGTTAAATCTTTTAAACAATACGATTAGAGTAAGCCCTGCTACTCGCCGTAAATTCAAAAAAATTAAAAAACAAATTAGGATGCTTGGTTAGAAACGTGTACCACTCAAGGACAGAAAAAAAGTGGTCGTACAGAGTGGAGGGTTCCTCCCGTGGTTGATTCCCGCAGGTTTGGCAATTTTGGGTAATTTAATTAAATAATCAGTTCCCTGCAGCGAATGTTTTTGGTGTCAGAGAATGCCTATAAACAACAACAACAAGAGAGTGCTACTGATTTACTGCAGCAGCCAACGGTTTCCTCTATCAGCCCGAATGAGCAATATATTCTAAATTGGTGAACATTCAAAAACAGATTAATGCGACTTTGAAATCGGAGAAATTTGCTGCTGGATTTTAAAGCCAAATTTATTGGTCAGTTGGAGCAAGAACGAGATCATTTTATAGAGCAGTTTCGTCACAAATCTGCAGTTCCAGTCAGCTCGCCGGCTGTTACGGTATCAACGAAACCCGGTTCTCCTCCATCACCCACCCTATCTCCCCACCACCCTCTCACTTCCCCTTCTCCCTCACCATTTAAAATGGAAGAAAAAAAAGAAGCAAAGGCCCATAGTAGTAACTCGGCGTAGAACTAGGCTTTCCAGAAGGGAGAGTTGGGACCAGTTTTGATGGATGCTTATTTAAACAAAATTTATTATGGTTGGGAGGGAGCTGCAAGTTATAGCACTGCCCCGAAATTGCATACCAGGGCTCGGGATGATGGGAAAAAGTATACTCTGGCTCAAATTAAAGACTGGCTTTTGAAACAAGATAGTCACACCATGCATCGGCCGGTAATTTACAAATTTAAGAGAAATCGAATCATTGTGGGTGGTTTAGGCTCACTTTTAGAAGCCGAACTTTCC
Organism: Lithobius niger; assembly: GCA_023313725.1. Classification (NCBI taxonomy): domain Eukaryota; kingdom Metazoa; phylum Arthropoda; class Chilopoda; order Lithobiomorpha; family Lithobiidae; genus Lithobius; species Lithobius niger. The sequence goes on from JAHWFP010253967.1 coordinate 3,656, forward strand.
TACGCCATCTCGCTACGTCCTTACAACAAACCATACCGTTTCATCTTGACCTGCGTAGATGGTTTGAGTCGCAAAGTGTGGGTCTAACTTTTGAAAACCAAAACGTGCGCAGATATGGTTTCTGCTTTTAAAAAGATTTTCAAACGTGTAGGGTATAAATTTTCTCACGTAACGACCGACAAAGGAAGTGAATTTAAATGTAAATAGCTGCAGAATTATTTTAAAGAACTCTGTATTAAATTTTACACGACGGAAAACGAGGACACTAAATCAACGAGAGCCGAACGCGTGCAGAGAACACTTAAGCAAAAAATGCATCAGTTTTTCACTGCCAAGGGCACTTTGAGGTACGTCGACGTCATTCAGAAAATAGTGGACAGCTATAACAATACGCGTCACTCGGTAACTGGTATGAAGCCTAACGATGTGACGTCGCGAAACCATAAGCAGTTGTGGCGCAAATTTTTTGTAACTCATGTTTTAGTGCCAAAGGGACCTGGCCAAGTTACCGTTAGACTAAAGGATTACAATGATGAAATAATTAAAGGTCGGCTTTATTTGCCCGACGTTTCGAAAGTGATTAAAACCGTGGAGGTTGATATCACAAAGTAGATACCGTGCTGAAAAGCAAGGGTAAAGGACATGCTAAAAAATACATCGTGTCGTTTGAAGGTTACGACAGCAGTCATAATAGGTGGATTCCTGCTAGAGACTTGAAAAAGTTGTAAAAAAAAATGGATGCGGGCAGCTTTTACATGACGCTTCCCGCCATTACCTCCCTAGATATTTTCCCTGATAATTTTCTGAACGACTACAATACTAAATTGGCTCAGAGAATTAACCTTCCCGACAGTGGGTGGCAAGTGGGTCTGGCTGAGATACAATATTCACGAAATTGGGCTAACGTGGCGTTAGACAGTGGCGTTGTTTTAAAGTGTAGAGCTCAGACTTATGTTAAACTGCCGAGGTATGTTTATCAAGAATTTGACGCGGCACAACGTAATAAAAGCAAAATTTATAGTCAGGCAAAAAATGGGGGGAAGAAAGCCTTTGACGTTATAGAGAAGGATTACACTCTTTTCAAACACATGTTGGATAACGTTTTGAAATTTTTAAATGCACATGTCGAGATTAAGTTGGGCATGCCTTCCATTTCTTTTAGTTACGACGAAGCAGTAGTAAGATAAGTGTACGTAGTACCATCACTTCCGGTCACGTGACCACCGCCGCCATCTTGGATTATGACGTCACTTCCGGTTTATGATGTCACTTCCGTTTTTTGACGTAAATTTCCGGTTTTTTAACGTCATTTCCGGCCTAAGAAGGTGTACGTACTAACACACCCGGAAATGCCACCATCTTCGATCCGCCATATTGGATCTATGACGCCACAAACCGGAAATGACGTTAAAAACCGGAAATGACGTCAAAAAATGCATTTTTCATCCGGACATGACGTCACAATTAAGTGTTTTACCCACCCAACATGATTTACCCTTCTTACCCCTATTTACCCCTCTATACCCCTCTCATATATTGAAAACCTAAGAAAGTACTCGAAGTGGCTGAGACATTTGGAAGTATTAGAATATTAGAAAAGAAATGGACAAGGAAACCGTTTTAACTACAAACAACTGTTTATTCATCGACACACAAACAAATTACATCGCAAGTATGGACTTGGCATGTATGTACATGTTCTCAAATTCATCATGGGAAAAAGGGACGAATGTACCATTGCGATCTATATAAGCAAACACACTAGTACTATCACATGAAGAAAACAAAACAAAATCGGATGCAATAAAACTTTCAGTTTTACAGTTCATAACATCTTTAGTGGAACAAACGGACGATATAAATAGATGTTCTTCAGTCGACTGTTGGGACATATGTACAACATCCAAAGTCAATAGTACTGAATTAAACAGTAAAAACAACAATAAGATTGTCTTAAAAAACCAAGGATGTTTCGCAGCATCGAGTAACAGCCGGTAACCATCCATGATAAAAGTGGTGCAACAAATGAACAGAGTTTCTGACAACATCCGTTCAGATAGGTGATCATGTCTGCTTTTCACACAGTCTTACCAGTAACTCGTCAGATCGATCAGCAAAATAAGCAGGGTCTATTTTACACAGTCCAACCAGTAACTCGTCATAACCCATTGGCTTGGGATTCTTTTTGTTTGAAGGGCAGAAACGTACCATTAGTTCAACAATATCGCTCCCAGTAACAACTTTGCCATTAAAAATAAGCTCACGGTCTTTAGTCCAACCCAGTATATCCTTACGTGATTTTATACGTGTTAGTTGATGTGAAATATAAAACCTGTACGTTTCTGGTACTGCTGAATAAATAGCCTGTTCAACCTTAGTCAAATCCCCATTGCCAACTACTTCATCATCGTGGAGATCCATAACAAACGAATGCTAGCAACTAAATGAAAGGAAGACGCAAGAGGCAAGCCTTTATATACAACAATAAATTTTAATATTTCTACAAAAAAAAAAAGAAAAACTACAACCAATAAAATACAAAACCATAACCAAGAAAAGCCAAAAACCAATCAATAACGTACAAAATCCACCGTCGTTTATAGATAAAAGAACAAAGATATACAAAAAGCATTAAAACAATCAAGGTTGTCATAAACAACAAATATTTTTAAATTCAGAACATGACGAAAAAGGTTGTCGTACGAAAGTAGTCATCACTGTCACGTTCCAGAAAAATAAAATTACTTATTGCTTATCTCGTAACGTGTAATGACCATACGCAACAGAATCCAAGCCTGTACAATCAACGAACCTTTTCGTATCGGTTACAGATAAAGCCAATTTATTTTGAACAATGCTGTAAACTTCGTGGAGATAGGACCTGATACTAGACTGCTCAAAACTGAAATACTCGTGATCACGTAGACACCTATTGTAACGATCGAAAGTAACAGTACCCTGTAACACAGATTTTTGCACCCCCTTACCCACTTTCTTGACATTATTATTACAAGTGTAACAATACAATTTACTCTTCAAACCAATAAATGACTCTATAGGCGTTGAACTGCACTCATCCTTGAAAACTCCAGGTTTAGCCTTGTTATCGGTACAATACAAGGGATGGCTCGTTGGGTAGGAGCTAGTATCAAAAAGATGTAAAGATTGAGCCATGTCAGCGTACACATCGTCAGTTTTGATTTCGTAAAAAAAACTATCAGTGTCGCTTCCTAACAATCTACCATTCTTACCGTATTTGTCTAACATGTAGTCATAGTGATGAGAATACATTACCAATTTACTTAATTCCAAAACAGTACAGCCAAGAAAAACAGGTTTGTCCAACGTAATAGTCTGTTTACGCATTTTGAAAAGCATCAAGTTATCGTCCAAAATATCGAAATACTCGCCCGTAGGCTTACTCATCAATTTGAGAGAGTTAGTACTCATTTTCACATTCATGTACCGCCTTACATTTTGAATGGCTTTCCCAAAAATCGAATTATTTGCCAGATTGTAAAAAGATCTCTCAAATTCACTCTTTGCCTCTTTTCGTTTCATGCTGTTAAAAGAGATGTATGGGGCCAACCAAGCCTTCTCGGTAAATTTAATGCCAGAATGAATTTTCATGACTTTAAGCCCTTTCGAAACGTAATACATCAGATTCTTGTAATAACAAACGTACTCCTTACGTTCATTCAAATGAGGAACTAATTTTCGAACCTGAACGTAAGGGCCTTGTTTAGCAGCCTGTTCTCTGTTAAATGGGAGACAACATATCTTCAGTTATCACCACATGCTCGGGAGCCAAAGGATAGTCACTATGTGAATCGTATAAATTGTCAGGATACTGAAAGTCAACTATACAAGGAGGCAAAGAATTCAAATCGAGCGAAGCGAGCTCTCGTTCCGTTAACCATACAAAACCCGAATAAGGTAATAACATGCTCAAACAAAAGCCGTACAAATTATTGGCATCAATGTACATGAGGTAACTTCGTTCAACATCAGGATCGTAATTTGACACCAAAGGATTATTAGCACGGGCGCACCGTTTAGATATTATGCTAACACCACCTCGTATAGCCGCAGTGAAGTAATTGTACATTGTTACGTCTTGCAACAATTCTAACCTCTCACCCGTCATTCTAAGCGCAGCTTCTCAACTCAGACCAGGTAGGGTGAAAAAATGACAAGGGTCTAAATTGTATTGTTTCACACTAATAGCTCTAAATTGTTCGAACACATCGGCCAAAAGTGTCGAATCAGCCAAAACGTACAAGTCGTGATTCTGACCTAAAGTCTTACAATTTGTTTCTCTCCAAACTGTACCAGCGTACGAATACTCGTCGTCGCTAATATGAGTATTAGTCAAATCTGAATAAAAAGCTTCTTTGGGCGGTAATTGAGTCTCATTAAATTTCGAAAATGAGTCACAATAGGTATAAGGATATACACCCTTCCTGGTAAACAAAGCGTGAGTTTCTGGAAAAATTTTCCTCATTATAGGAAAATCGGTTAAGTTTCCAACCAAAGTACTCAAAGAAGCGGACAAGAATTGAAAACTATCTAAAAACCTGTAATTTCCAACTTGTATAGAGGTGAACCTTTCAGTATTTTGTGGAATGACAGAAATGTTCTTATTTTTAAAATAAGACAAACTTCTTACTACGAGGTGCGCGTCGTATGAACGTAAATTATGACAGAATATGGGTAAAAAGCTCTTAAACCTGTACTGTAAATTACACGCATTGTGAGCTGCTTCCCTATAATTACCGCTCAAATGACAGTGGTCGCGTACCCTGATGTCACCAACTGCGAACAAATTACAACAAATATGACAATGAGTCGCGTTAGCATAATCCAACAACCAAGCATAATCAGGTACCAAAGGAAGCATTCGACCTTTAATCTCTTCAATTTCGTCATAAACCACTTCTAAATGTGTAAAGAAGTCTTCCATGCAATTTTCACCTCGAAATACCCTATGAGCGTAAACGCTGCCATCGTGCGCAACCACAACGTAAGAATAACCACAAGGTTGGTGCAAACTCATTTTGTGAGTAAAAGAGGATGAAGAATCCGGCTTACACGTACTGAGTTTAGTAAGTATCGATTCAAAATCTAGATACATCACGTACGACACCGGTAATTGTTTGTCGTACCTCGTAAACTCCATGTACGGTTTCTCAGTAGGCATTGTGATTTGTTGAGGCTCAAATGTCCTGCACAATCTAAGGTGATCAACCAAATCAGCGTCGGAACGGAAGTACGAGAAACAATAGTGACATACATATTTCTTATCGTTTGTATGCACCAACCTATTGAAATTCTTAATCCAACAGTAATGATTACCGTTAACCAACAATAGTTTAACTATCCGACAATTGGTTCGTTTACTCAAATAAATTGGAAAGACATTTTTGTCTTCGTACCCATACAATAAAATGCACAAGTTATTCCGTGATTCAAATTTTGTAATCTCACTTATAGGTGTAGGAAAGGAAAGCTCGCTAAAATCCAACCATTTGTCATATTTACGATAATGGCTCACTCTATTGATGTTATCATTCGCAGGATACAACCCAGCCGGGACACTGTACATGAAACACTTATTGTCATCACACAAAACGTTCACTACAGCATGCTTATCTCGCAAAAATTTGTCAAGTACTACATTTCCACATCCGCCACTTAAAGGTACATACCTTCCCACATGAACGTCACAACCGTCGATCCTAAAAACCACCCAACCCGAACCATGTTTCTGAAAGGTGTCCAATTGATCAAGAAGTTTACCAATGGCTCCAAGTAATTCAGTATCAATAAAATCTGAACACAACAGTTGATGCGCACCACTGCACAAATAGATGGGCATACGTTCAGTTTCTCCATCGAAACGTATTTTCTCCAAAACAACGCTGATACAGAGTAGAAATTTAAATTGCCCCATCTGTTCGAGTAGAGAGGATAACAGAGTCAAAAGGTTACGTCTCACGTTCTCCAAATAGTCACGAACGTCACGCGTATCGCTGGACAACGTATACGTAAACCTTTTGAAGTACGACTTAAACGCCGACGCCTCTTCCTTGAACACTGGTGGCTCCGGTGGTCAGGTGGTGTGAGCCTCGATGCTGTGATGCAGGAAAGCATCGTGCGTCGGGAATGTACGCCGGCAGACGGGGCACGTAACGAGGTGTACTCTGGCGTGCCGTCGCAGGTTGATGTCGTTTGCGAAGGACCTATGACACACGTCACAAACGTGATTTCGGTCGTGGAAGGCCCTCGTGTGCCGTGCCAGGAGCGGCCTCGTCCCGTAATTTGAAGAGGGGAAGCCCCTTCGCAACGTTTTAAGATATGATGAATACAAAAATGACCACAAGTTTTCGTGTTAAAATCTTGAAGCTTTACAGTATTGTACCACCACCTATTTCCATCACACCTTTTCTTTAAATGTTCGAGCAAAGTACTTGTAAGAAGTAACAATCCAAAACTATCAAAGTACTCGCAGTCACCCAAAACCACCCAATGACTGCCAGGCTTGTCACATTTGTCGAGATTAATAACGGACCAACCGTTCCCTTCCGGAATATGATTAGAAGGGAACACACCTTGAAAATCACTACACAACGGACGCAATATATCGTCTATTTGTTTCGTATTCATTCTGTAGAGAGTACGTTTCGTTTTTCGTTAATTTCCAACAAAGCTTCTTTTTCACCCAAAAACACAACCGTGATGTTTTGAGCCAAGACAGTAGAAAATTTCAAGTCGACACGCACAATGCCATTGTTAACTAAAGACACGTGAGTAGGGTCGTTCGAGTTTCAGTCGGCTGTCAAATCGACGCAAAACAATGTCTTACCAGTCGACTTGTAATCGGCGTAAGATCTGTCCATGCCAGTATTGTGGTTCTGTATTCCTAGTCCTTCGTACAGCGAGATGTAAGCTTGCACATATTTATTATTACCAAAATCACAAGTTAGAGGTTTCGAGTTGTGCATTACCCCGTCGACCGACAGGGCTAACGAAGTCAAACCAAAATGTTCGAAGAAAAAGGGGTCGTTTGAATAAACCCCATTGAAGGCTGTGTGTTTAACTAATCCTATAGTAACTCGACTAGGAACATCACCGTTGAAAATATTGTCGATCGTCGCGCTGCGTGTACCTTACAACAAAGTGTGACTCTTAAAATCAGTTTTTCTGTAAGGATATATTTGCCAAGGAAACTGTACTGAGCGTTTTGGCGTGAGCTAGTAGAATAGAGGGGGAAGGGGTAACCTTGCGAATACAGAGGGCCGCATCTAACGGAACGATGACGGGCGAGAGGGCGGCGGTTACACCTGCGGCGTTTAAATACATGCAGAATTCTGCTCGTTGAGGCACGAATCTGAATTTCAGTTCTGTATTATTTAGCAGAAGTCGTGACTGGTTCACTAAATCGTGACTGACTCGTCCTATGAGATCGATCTCAGCCCCACTCGCCGTTCCTGTCGCGTAGCATAGGGTGCAAAAAGTGAGGATTCCAACTGCGTCTTTTTTGCTTCACTACCGTAACTCAAAACAGTCTTCATGAATGCTTTGTATCCGTAATGGTCGTTGGTACCAGTAGCCAGTTTACCGTTCAGACTGATATCAACTTGAGAAAAAAGTCCGTGCAACAACAAATCGACGGGCCCCATTAGTTTACTTTCGTCCGCTGTATAGGCCAAACCATCGCTCGATTTTACAACTTTTACACGCATGTAAATTAACGTTTGTGATATATCGATGTAATCGTCGGATCCCGGAACCAAAAAATCGATTACTTGATTAGCTCCTATAGTAGTGACGGGTCTATACTCTACCATTTTAGTTTTTTGAATCGATAACTGAACGGGGCTGACGCTGAACAAATCTAAATTATTCAGCAGACATTCGAACGAATTTGGGTGAAGGTACGCCATACTGACCCTCCTGACGTAAAATGACACCGAAGGGGAAAGACAGGTAGTTATATAGGCTGGCTTAATCTAGAATGGTTTTAGGCTTCGACCCTTTCTTTTTTAGTTTTTTACAACACTTAGG
>JAHWFP010253968.1:8328-35943 GCA_023313725.1 Lithobius niger
AGTCACGAAGTGACGAGGGAGCTTATGGCCAACTCAAGCACGAACGAGTTTAGGGAGAAAAAACTTGAGTGCTCCAAAAAGAGTGATAACTACCCACTGCAGAATGCGTTTCTCATCACATCTCGCGAGAATTATTTATTTTAGAAATCAATTACAAACATTTAAGGGCATACGTAAGAATTTCTGCATTTTTTTTTTTTTTTTAGTTGAGGCTTATGTAATGTAGCCTTTCACTTTCGGAGTTTCAGTTTCGTTTTTTTTTAATACGCTTCAGTTTGTAGACGTTTGCAGGTTGTATCTCCGCAGAAACGATCACAGAATGTCACTGAAGACTTTAATTTACGTGTTAGCAAAATTATACGAAATGTTTATGCAGCAGTTAAATTAGCTGTAGGCTACGTGTTTACATCCATATTCGTTATTTATTTGTATTTATCTAATCGCAAACTCTTTGGTCCCGTGCTGGTCGACGACATATGGTAAACTGCGTTCTAACCAGCCTTCTGTGCAGTCAACTGTTGCTCGCTGTCTCGGTTGCTATGGAAACTAATACAGCCTCGCTATTAAAAACCGTTAAAATAAGTTCAAGTGAGAATTCCTGAATTGCGGACGTGTAAGTACAGTCACTAACATTCCTAACGTTCCTCTTTCCTGCTACAACAATGGATGAAAATAATGTGTTTTAGAGGGAGGTTCCCTCTCTTTCGAACAGCTAAGCTTCAACAATGGCCCACAAATCACAAATGACGTCACCATTGCAAAAGGAAGCCATAAATTTGGTCTAATCAGGGTTCCCACCAACCTGGGAAACCTGGAGAAGACAGGGAAATTGATTTCAGTATTTTGGTGGTAACCCTGCTAATATTTAATAGACATTTTGATATAATAATTAGAGCTAGAGTGAAATAATTTTTTTTCGATTTCTAACAAGCATAAACAGTTGAATAACAAGACGGAAAGCCAAATGGACTGTATCGGTGATAAATAAACACATGCGATCCTTATTTCCGTTGCCTTTTGGACTTAAATATCAGGGGGTGAATTGAGATTAAATATCGGATTACCTAAGCAGAGTTGACTCCTCGGCCTTTGGTTTCAAAGGTCAAGGTTCAATTCCTTCTTAAGTAATCTCATATTTAAGTTCAAAAGGCATCAGAAATTGTTTTGCTTCAATATTTATTTTAAAAGAAACAGCATCAGTAGTCTGACATAAAAAGTATCTTCCTCTCGCCTTTTCCCTCCTCACCTCTCTTGAGAAAATAGCTCCATGTTTAACATTGTCTAGATATTTTATGGCTTCCCTCTCCTTGTGGTAATGTATTTAATTTAAATGTAAATCTGGATGAATTTGTTGTTAAAATATTTTTATTTAATTTTAAAATATTGTAAATATGGTTTCTGGGTATTTGCGTAGAAACTTTCTATATAGCCTATGTTACTGTAAAATTGAGTTGTTAGCCTCATGACTCACAAGTGTGGTGTCGAACTGTCGCTCAATGTAGGCCTATTTTTGAAGGTTTTGTTGGTTAAAATAAAACGTTTTTAGCTTTTTGCATTTTTTTTCTAATGTTGTGTGGGCAAGCCAAGCCATACCGTTTTTACTTTAAAGGAAACGTAAAGCTATTAACTGAACTGAACGCAACGAAAACAAACCCAGTTTTTTTGTGTGTGGCAGTCGAGTAGTACTTTTTTTTTTTACATAAAGTTGGCTCTAATGAAATGAAATATTATTCCATGCTTAGTTAGGTAACATAAATTGATCTTATTACGTATAAATTTTTCGGAAAGGTAATAGTGAGTTTCTTAAACCTAGACATGAAGTTGCTTCATATCAAAACCCATACTTATATAGTTGTTCATTTTTAAAACTGAATACTTTTTCTTGTTAAACGAGTACCCTAAACATCGTGTAACTACGGCCGATGAGGATCTGACCATTGTCGGAATGGCTGTTGGAGATCCAACGGTTACTGCTGGTGACATTAAACAAGACCTACAACTGAATGTAAGCAAAATTACAATTTGCAGAATCCGTGATGCAGGTCTACGTCATTGAGTTGCTGCAAAAGACAAACTGACGCCAAAGCACATGAGAGAAAGACTACATTTTGCCAGAGAGCATGTCAACGGATCTACAGAATGGGATGAAGCAGTCCTTACCAACGAATCCTGCGTTCAATCCACCCCGAATGGGAAAATTCATGTCTGGAGACCAGTTGGGGAATGCTTCAATTCAGGTTACATTTAAGAAACCTCCAGGACTGGACGATTCTCAGTGGCTGTTTGGGGATCTTTGAATGTTGATGGTCTTGGAAAACTTCATCGCATAAATGGTAACTTAGACCAATACCAGTATATTTCAGAACATGCAGCAGTTCCATCCATACTGGATGACCATTTTCGTGACCGGGTTTGTCCAGGACAAAAGTCCCATCCACGAAGCCGAAACTGTAAAAGACTAGTTTCAAAACCAGGCAGCATTCGAAATTTGGCATGGCCAGCAAAATATCAAGACTTAAACTACGTCAAAAACGTGTGGAGTGCCTTAATGAAGGACCGCGGAAATAAACTGCAAAATCTACGAGATTCAGATAACCTTTAGGGAAGAATCCAGAAGCAATGTGAACTCCTTGGTCAAGACGTAACGTATGTTCATCGCCTCATTGACTCTATGACTACTCGCCTGCAAGCACTGTTATTCAGAACAATAGAGGGTGGACAAAATATTAGTTGTGTGACGAAACATATTCGTATCTGTCAATTTAATGTTTTACACTAAAATGTTGGGTTAGTTAAACAATTCATAACTTCAAAATTATTATCTTTCATCACTTAGCCTACTATTAGGATATTACTATATTAATTTATTAGGCTATTACGTATAGGAAAATGGTCTATCCTATGGATTCAGCAAGCCAAGTTATGTTTTATTATTGCTAAAAACTGTAGCTTTTTCAATACTGTTGTTATTATTTGCTATTAATCCATTATTTAATAAACTGCTAACGAACTGTTATGTAATGTTTTTTTTTGCTAATGCTTTTTTAATTTGTTTTTGTTAATAAATTAGAATTTTTATTTTTGTTTATAATTTAGGTATTTGTTAAATAAATATAACTTTAGCAAGCAATGTATGGTTTTGAAATTCAGTAAAGAAAACACCTCTTTAGTTTTAGTAACATCTGTTAGCATCCTTTTAATATTTGTTGGCTTTATTATTATTAATTTTATTATTAATATTATTATTATGAAGACGTTTTATTCGAAATTTATTCCAAACACCTCGTTTTGACAATAATCTTTAAAACCAACAAAATTCACAATTTAAACTTCAGTAACACCATTTTCATTCAGTATTGCACTAATATATTTTTCGTTAAGTATTCACCCACGCTCTGAGGTTTTTAGGCAGTGGCATAAATGGATTTTTTTCTTGGGGGGATTTAACGCCTCCCTTTTATGCCTCCTGCTTGAAAACTTGAGACCGTTTTATCTAGAATGTTGAGTATTTTCCTTAGTGTATGTAACGTGTAACGTATACCTTAATAAAAAAAAGTTTGAAGAAAATAGCGAATAAAGAGATACCTTTTCATTTTGGAAGGACACTCCCCCCCCCCCCCCACCCCTCCCCTCACCCTATTTACGTCATTAGTTGGTTTTAGGGTAGAATGGTTTGGAAAGTTTTACAGGTTTCTTCATGGTATGGGCACGTTATCATCGTGCATACACCAAAACGCAAGTTTATCATGCTTTTGTCAAACATTATATTATTATGAGTGTTCGAGACAGGGGAGTGCCTACCCTTTCATTTATTTTCAAGCCTATTTAAGTTAGTTAATAGGGTATGTCATAAGACGGCTGTTGTGGAACTTAGCACATAAAAAATATGTGCATTCTATTCCATTGCATTTGTTAAAAAACAGCATTGTAGAAATTCGTACAACAGTAATCATATTTGTGTCGATTAGTAGCCTACCATTTAGGCAGCAATAAATACACAGGAAGTAAAGAATTTCTCGAAAAATAGTTCGTATTATGTTAAATCAATTATACATATAGGATCTGTTATTTCTTTACAACCCGTCATCTCATCTAATCTCTTTATTACAACCCCGGCCCAAACACCAGCATGATTAATAGTTGAGATTTTCAACTTAGTCACTTTATATTTTTTTTATTATTCGTGACGTCATTTGTGAACAACTGGAATTCATCGGCCGTAACAATAGGAAAACCCGAGCCAATGAATTGTTGTCTCTTGTTATTAAAAAGCGTATTGTTGATCTTGGCTCTTCCTGAAGTGAAGCAGCTGCCCTCTGATTTAAATATTTACGTCCATTGTTGTAGCAGGAAAGAGGAACGTTGGAAATGTTAGCGACTGTACATTGTACAGCTCCTATGAAGCGTGTTTATTATGGTGTAAGGGGGGGGGGGGGGGGTGTAAGGCGTTACCGACTGCAGCAATAAACGAATCGGACATAAGATTAAAAAAAAAAAGGCTTGAAAAGGACAAAAAGGCTGAGAAAACGTAAAAAGAGAAACAAAATAAACCCCAAGAACAAATGTCCACTAAAACTTATTGTGCCATTTCACTAAAATTACCCCTTCGCTCTCGGGTGTCTGTACACGCTACTGAATAAACTTATGGGATTAGGGCACATTTAGGCAAAGTATTTATTTACGACTAGCTGAATAGCATAGGCGGAGTTGGATGCACCGTTTGCAACACTATTCGGTTTGGTCTCATGTGTACGACCATGCCTCAACAAATTAAGCTTCTTCAGTCAAACTTTGCACACACTTCACACTGGCTTGCTCCCTTTATCTGGGCCGCAAAGAAGCCGTAACCCTTGAGCGAAAGGCATGTTTCCCGTCGTGTGGCCTGGTTGTTTTATCGTGTTGTCCTGTTCATGGCAGTATGTAACGATAAGTTGACACTACTGTTATTAAAGTGAGAGACAAAAGTCGCCCAACAACAATTATTGTTGATTTATATATTATTTAAACATTTCAACTGAGCTCATCCTCCAAGCGCCATTTTTCTCGATCCTCCACATCAAGTACGGCCCAAAAGTTTTATATACTTACCGTTAGTCAATCCCTAGCAGAAAATCCGTTTTAAAATGTGGCATCTACGAGATATTCTGTTGAATATTGAGAAATTTTATTTACAGCGGGACGCACGTATATGATGCTTTGCGCGCTTACAATAATCATGACGTTTCATCTCTGTGTGTGCATGTACTAATTTTCTAACAATTACCATGAGATCAAAAATCTAAAATACTAATGCGGTAAAAATTAAAATTAATTATTCTAATAGATCGTCGAACCAAATTATAAAACACTAGGCTAGAAAATTACAAAATTGTGATGTTAAAATACGAGAATCATTCCGGGTTGTGACGACACCATTAATGCGTTCATGCTGGTTCGTCTATTATCCGCAATGCCAATTGAGACAGTAGCTGCGCTCTTCGCTGCGAGGAATGCAGCTACTATCTCAGATGACCTTTGCGCTGCTCTATACGCGATTGGCGATCAGCGCGTGGCTGTTATGAGGCAAGCCGGGTGTCCCTTTAAGTCATATAGTAAGCCTTATTTATTGGTTCTGTCTATCCTTAGTGAACACAAATGACGCCAGTCTTACTTAAGAAATTATTCGATGTAATTATTCATCATAAACTTGCGAGTAAGTATTTTTTTTAAAAGCACTCAAAACCCACACCAAAATTTTTTTTTTAAATACGCTTAAAACTACTACAAAAATATGGGGCACGAATTGTCCGGGTACGAAATTTAGGACGAACTGTCTGGGGACGAACTGTCCTGTTACCGAAAATATCCAAATCTATCCCAAAACAAAACTTGTTAAGGATTCCCGCCAAGCTTTTCGGCCGTGTGAAGTCGTGATATCAAACGCCAAACTCTTTGGCCAAGCTAATCCCACCGAGTAATAGTTCGACGGTTAAATGAAATATATGAAGATTGCTTACTGCGCAATTTTCAATTATCTAGACACACGCTAGTGTGTAGCCGCCAAGTAACAGTAGATCATCCCATTGTAGACATCCGATTGTTAAAAACTGATTGTTAATGATAAAAAGGCGGCTCACTAGCAGACATGTGTCTGTTAACTGTAAGCAACTAAAAGCATATTTTGGCATGTTGAGGATAAATCCCAATGCGACAGAAATGTTTCAAACTGTGGAAAATGTAAGGGCAAGGGTCAGAGACTAAGAAAAACTAAAATTTAAAGGATGAGTATCCACCAATCATAGAGAAAAAGATACGTCAATAACGTTCTTTTTATGTTACTGTTTCCCATATTAAATCCCATAGACTTTTTGCTCATAGCTAGCGCAAAATTGAGAAGGCCTACGTACCTGAACTTTTGCACACGGATGCATAGTGATCTGAGGATGGTCCTTTTGTTTATTTGGGGGTTATAGGGGTCAGGACAAATGCGTGGGAGGGTTTTGAAATTCGCCACCGGCGAATTTAAATTTCGTTTCTTTTCCAAATTGCAACCAAAGATTTTAAGCAACAATGGCTTGAACAATCAAGACTGGTCCTTAGATTTATTGTAAAAGCTGGACGAACTAAAAACTGAACTGTAACGAAGGACAAAATAAAGAAACATTAACGTGGCCGTGGATAGCGTAAGAATAAAGGGATGCACGTTAGATGATGGTTACGCAACAATACGAGCATACACGAGCTAAAGGGTTTTTTGTTAATAACCCCCCAAAAAAAATGCTTCGCGTTCTGCTGTTTTAGTGACAGCGACCTTCGGGGGTTTCTGCATGACTAAATGTGAACGAAATCTTGAAAAATTAAGGGGAAGTTGCAGGGATAAACAAAACAACTGAAGGGGATGCGCTGATTGAGTGAGCGAAGCGAACGAAATCAGCGATTGTTAGTCAGTGTGTGCAAAAATGGTATTGAAGCATCTTAAACAGACGGTTTAACCTTATGTACGTTCAGTTCTATGAAAGTTTTGATATCCACCCAAAACCATAACTGGTAGAAAAACCCGCCAAGTTTCCAAAAACGGTCGACCTTTGAAGGTAGTGATATCATTCCACCAGGGAAAGGCCGCCAAGGTTAATCCTATTAGCCAAGTTAATCGCACCGAATAATACTTTGGACGTTAAATGAAAACTTGAAGATTGCTACCGCTAGTAGCAATCTTCTAGTTTTCATTTAACTTTCGAACTATTAGTATGTGCGATTAACTTGGCTAATAGGATTAACCTTGGCGGCCTTTCCCTGGTGGAATGATAACACTACCTTCAAAGGCCGACCGTTTTTGGAAACTTGGCGGGTTTTTCTACCAGTTATGGTTTTGGGTGGATTTCATTTAACGTCCCTGAAGTCGTAGTCGGTGGGATTAGCTTGGCGAAAGAGCTTGGTGTTTGATATCACAAAAGTCGCTTCACCATTACCTGATTTTCCACGATTCAAGTTCATTGTCATTCAATAAACGGGGGAAAAAAATTATATTTTTGGTTAAGAATTATGTTAATTTTATTTTTGATTTTTCTGAAAAGATTGTGTGTATTCTGTTATAACCTCCTCCGACCCAAAGGACATTTTTTTTTTTTAATTATGGGTCAGCCGTGGGGTTCGAGCCGGTATTCGCTTGGTTCCAAGAGGAGAGCGCTGTAATTTCGCGCACTACCCTCGCCGAATGGACAAGCAGATACTTTGGGTGGGCCCCTCTTCTGCGTACAAACCAGACCGGCTTACTCCTAACTGAAAGGTGGCTCTCAAGCCCCAATAACAACACTCTTATACTGTCCGCGGCCTATCTTGAGTTCTCCGCAGAACGAACACAGATAATCGTTTGTACGTTTTCAGTAGCAGAGTGCCTTGTTGATATCCAAGATGGTTACAAAAACAATGGCGGCCGTCGATTAAAGCCATCCCCTCCAGGAAGACGTAGCCGATTATAAAATACTTGCAGGACTCAAGATGCACCGCGCACACTATAGTAAAGTTTAGCTATTCTACGTATAAAGTATATTACGAAGCTGCAGTAGGGAGATAAATAAGCAAACAACCATCTTAGGGTTCGGGGACTGTAGTGAAAACAGTCCCCGAACCATAAAACTGGTACTTTGTTTAAGGCTAGTGTATACTGCCATGAAGACAAAAATAAATCCACGTACCATCATCTGGTGGGAATCGAACCAACGACACGTTGACTGCTCCAACCACTGAGCTATCACAACACTTCCTCATATCGCCATAAACTGGCCTTATAATGCTATCCTTATGCTGTTGCTATAATGCCATGCTCTTCCTTTTATAACAGGACGCAGCCGCCCGCCATCAGGTATGGTGGCTACGTAGCCAGGATGAGGATGAGTAAACGACGAAAAGGGCAATTTAGCTCGAGAATTCCAAGCGGAAAACCCAGGATCTTTGACATTCCACAATCAACATGAGCAACAGCCATCACAGGGCTCTTTTCCTCCCGAAAATGCCAGAGGATGGCTGAGGCCAGGATCGAACGTGGAACTCCCGGACAGTAAGCGGTCGTGCCATCCACTAGTCCCCTGTTTCCCCCTATAATCACAAGTATTAACGCCAGACGGTGACACAATGGTTACCATCATCTTGGAAATACACTGGCTATCTAGACAAATGAAAGAGGAAAACAAACCAAATGACGAAAATCATGCGCTAGAAATAACTTAGTACAGAAACCCACCTTTGTGCACTTACGTTTCATTTGAACTGGTAAGCCAATCCATCCCCAGATATGTTTCTAGTGTACGATTTTATTCGTTGGACTGGTTTTCTTCTTTCCTTTTAATCCTTAATTCGTTGTGCATTTGTAGGCCTATTTATTTGTAATCCTTCTCCATTGCCTATGGCTGCAAGCATTCTCGGTCGAATGGAGCCCTGCTGTGATCTTAATAACTGGTTCAGTGAGTCTGCTTTACGCCAGTGGAGGAGTGGCTATAGGTATGAAGGCGCTATGACAGTGGTCTGGGGACAGAATGGGTTACCATTTCGAATCCGGGTCGTGCCACTACGACGAAACGTAAGTGCATAAAGGTGGCTTACTGTATTACGTTATTGCTAGTGTCTGATTTTGGCTGTATGCAGGGGTCGCAGCCAACCTATAAAAGCCTATATTTTAATTCTGGCTCTATATTTTTGCCAAAATAACCTATAAAACCTATAATAACCTATATTTTTAAAAGCTGGTTCTGAAGCGATGTGTTTTTGAAGTACAATCTCATCGTTTTAGTTATTAAACGAAATGGGTCGACTGGCTGTCTTGCAAGGTTGCCTTTTGTTGAGTTGGAGGCCATAAATCTGAAAACTTGGTTATTGGCAGGGTGCTTTTAAAAACCAGACACACCCGGGAAAAAGTATTTGAGGATGAGTCGCACTACTACAAACTACCACAAAATAAAACTACTTATTATCATTAGTATTTATAATTACAGTCGTAGTTCAATAATACCTCCTGATATATCCTGTCCTGCAGTTTGAGCAGCATTACGGTTATTCAAACTTATTCCTGGTAGTGGTGCACCTTTCAGATATCAACTACAAGCGTGTCTTGTCAACACACGGTTTGCTCCGTGTAGAAAGTAGCTTGGCAAAAATGATCGTTGTAAAGAATTCAAGGTTTTTCCATGCAATTTTGAATAATTTGAATAGATTTTTCAGGCTTTTTAGTGGGGAGGGGCGTAGACGGGTCACACCTTTTTTTTCTAGCCCTGTAAGGGCCCCGCGCACACAGCGGCCAAGCCGCGCGGCTAGGTTGCTGTGGCCAACGAGAATGCTTACGGTGTATGTAACAACGCGCACTTGGCCGCAGCGGCCAGCCTGTCGCCGCGGCCACTAGGATCCCGGGCAGCGCAGAGGCAGCCACAGGGCGACCATACTTGCTCCGGGTTCATTTTTTACCACGCGATCGAGAATTATCAATGAAAACAAGGACGTGGCCTTGGTCGCTCAGTGCGCGGGCGCCCTAGAGGTAGGATCACGAGTAAAATAACCACTGACCAAACTGGGGAAAAATACATTTCTGAACTTCAAAGATGTCACTTTCAGCAGTCGTCATTTCTAAAAACATCTTGGTCTCTGCGCCCCCCCCCCTCCCCTTGATGGAAGTGTTACTTTTCCACAAAAAAAAGAAAGCATTTGATTACAAATTTTATTACCATTTCTTGCCACTAGATAACTTTATTAGCAGTGTTTTAAATGATTTAATTTGTATGCATGCATTTTTTTCTTCTAAAAAGATATTTCATAAAAAAAAAGCAAAATGAGTTAGTGAAACTAACCACACTCACTGTGAACTCATGAAACTAAAATGCTCAGTAAGGCTGGGCGAAAACTCCTGTTTTAAAACTGTGATTATACTGTGATAGGGCTTGAGTTTTTAGTTAGTTAAACTGCTAACAACGGCATGTAGTCACAAGAAATGGTACTAAAATTCGTAAATCTCAACTTCAACTGTTTCATTGTATCAAATGCAAAGGATTTTAATTATTCTTTCTGTATTGACGAGAGTTGATAAATATGTAGGTTATCTGTAGGCTTATGTAACATCATTAATAACATACTATGTGCGTGCGTATTCCTCTACTCCTCTTGAACTAAAGCACGTACAAACATGAGAGAACCACCAAATGAAAGACAATTAAATTGCACTTCCGTTAGGCCTAATTTCATCGCAGTAACTTGTCCCCCAAATACGCGAAAATCTGCTCTGAAAATGTCAAAGTTTGATCAGCCAGATCTAACCAGAAAGAAATCCCCTAAACTACATGATGCGTGAATCGACGCCAATAAAGTGAACGAAGCAAAGCTAGTTATTGTAATAAACAAGAGTAAAGCACCTTATTTGCCCTTTAAATGCCGAATGAAATAAACGGACAAAAAAACCTATAAAAGCCTACATATTTGCTGAAATATAACCTTTAAAAACCTATATTTTAAATTTTACAACCTATTTTTTAACCTATATTTCTTAATTTGAGGTCTGCGAGGCCTGTGTATGGCTTGTTTTCCTCTTTTATTTATATAATTTACAACGATGTGTGCATATTAATTTACGTAGTTAAATAATGAGAAGTTAAACTGTAAGAGCAGGACCCAAGTTCAGTTCCCGGAAACGTCATGTACGATCTTTTTTTTTTTTGACCGTACACTAGTCTTCACTGCAGTCCGCGAACGTTACGACTGGTGTCCGTTTATTTCCACTAAAGTACGTGGGTTTAAACACAACGTTTGCTGCTCGTATTTTACGAGCAGCAAACGTTGTGTTTAAACCCACGTACTTTAGTGGAAATAAACAAACACCTGGCCTTCAAATCACAATGGAAAACTGTAGAATGGTCGTAGACGAAAGAAAACGTGCTATCCAGAAGCCAGGTTTATTTAAGGGGGGGGGGGGTGCTTTTGCAGGGTGTTTGACTCACCTTTAGAAGCTCCGCCACGACCCCATTTCTGCAATGTTTATCCGTCTTTGTAATAACGTGTTGAAACACAATAAAGATCCCTCCCTAAGCGTTATTACTATTTCATAAAGTAAGTGTCGTTTTTCAGGTTCCAAGTGGCGATATGAAAGATAACTTTGTCACCGTCAATTTGATGGATGGGTTGTCTCTAAAACGTGCCTGATTAAATTTTCATCGCCAAGCAGTCACGTGACTTGACCTTGTTTAAGTGCCACGGCGGTCGCTTTAGACGTATCGACTTTGTTGACGCGAGCTGAGGCTTGTGGCGAAAACGTCGTATAGAATTTGTAATGCAAGTTTTGTGTAATCAGTGGGGAAATGTTGAGATTTGCGTACAACTTGTGTAACTAGCTTCGTACTACGGTTCTGGAAAGATAGGTTAATGTTAAAGGGGCATACCTCCCATCGCCATTTTTCTCGATCCACCATATCAAGTACGACCCCAATGGTCTATTTCCTTACAGTTGGTCCATCCCTTGGTGAAAATCCGTTTTAAAATGTGGCGTCTACGAGATTTTCAGTTGAATGGTTGTTAACTTTATTTACTGTATCCTACACGTATATGATGCTTTGCGCGCTTACAATAATCATGACGTTTCATCTCTGTGTGTGCACATACTAATTTTCTAATAATTACCATGAAATAAAAAATCTAAAAGACTAATGCGTTAAAAATTGAAATTAATTATTCCAATAGATCGCCGAAGCAAAATTATAAGACACTAGCCTAGAAAATTATAAATTGTGATGTTGAAATACGAGAATCATTCCGGTTTGTGACGACACAATCTTTAACTTGATGCTGTTTCGTGTACTATTCCCAAAGCCATGCAACCAAGACAGCAGCTAACGTTCGTTCCTGCGAGTAACGCAGCTGCCACCACAGTAGACCTTTGCTGTCGTAAATACGCGGATGGCGATCTGCGCGTAGCTGTCATAAGGCAGGCGGAATGTTATAAGGCAGGCCGGGTGTTCCTTTAATATGTGCAAAGCACGGGTTTTCTTCATTGGCGCATCCAGGAATTTTCTGTGGAAGGGGCAAACAAAATTGAAAATGGGTCCGAAAGCTAATGCACGTTTTTTAAATGTCAGTGCTCTTTCAGGCTTCTAAGAAATTTAGAGAAATTTTCTTAATGGTAGTAAATCCCTTATTTATTTGTTCAGCTTCGATGTAAATAATTTTTCACACTTTTTTGGGGGAGGGGGTTGTGGGAGAGGAAACACTGGGCTCAGAGATTCGAATTTGGGTTATTGAGAGCCTTTTAGTACAAAACCAATGTTACCCTACTTGAGGTGAAAAGTCGCCTTCTGAAGTCGGTAAAAAAAAATCGAATGTGCTTGCAATTGCTCAGGGCGAAATTTTTAAGACCGAAATTTTATCTTTTAACTCTTTTCTTTCATGCACCAAAGCTTCATTGTCTGTAATTAAGTTTTCACAAAATCGGAACCAAACTGGGAACGTTATTATATCCCAACAGAAAAACATAAACACGTACATATACAGACACACAAAATCCAAATTTAGTGGAGTATTAAAAACTCTTCGCTTGGCCAATTAAAGTAAATTTAAACGTTAGTGACCAAAGAAAAAATACTATAAAAGAAAATTATATTTCAGTTCCTAAGTATCTCATAATCCAATTGTGCCCATCCCACAGTGACTGTAAAGATTTCTCCCCCCCCCCCCAAAAAAAAAAAGATAAATCTCTTTCCCCGTAAAAGCTGAAATTTGCAGTTTTGATTGTGTCATTTACTGCAATGGATCCTAGTTTGGGGTTCAGGGGCAGCATTACCCACCACCCCTACCGAAGCCACAGAAAATTCAAATTTAGCGATCCTAAAGAATGTGATTGCCTGCATTTACAGATTTTAAAAAATAAAATGTATACTTTTCGTAAGAAAAAAACTAATCTAAAATTCCGATGAGCTTGTATACTATTAAGTGGGCCTAAGTATTTACGTAAGCTGCGCGACTGAGGCTTGGAGTCGTTTCACGGCCTGATTTTGGTTGCCTCTTTCTCCTCATCCTCATTTTTATTAATATTTTATTAACATATTAACATTTTTACAATCAACCAGCTTCCTTTGGAGTGGAATAGTTAGTCCTTTTTCTTCATTTCGTGGCTTTTATTTTCAAACCTTTTGACGAAAAGTTTCTGTTGATAATATTTTTTTTTATTTCCTTGCTACCACTTCCGATCACTTAATGGGTTTATCTTATTAAAAGCACCTTCTGGGCCACGGAAACTGTAATCCTGTCGTAATTTCTTCGCAAAAGAGCTAATAATTTAAATAAACAATGAATCTCAAGTTGAAGGGTAAAGGCAGGAGGGAAGGGTATGAAGGAGGAGTCTCCAACACAATTCTATCCTTTGTTCAAGCTTGCGTCAGTTCGCAAGAAAAAAGCGTTTCAACGAACTTATTTTGTTTCTCGGGCCCAAGCGTACTGGAATAGAAATCGCCTGTTTTGCCCCCCGACTCTATTATAAATTCAATGGGTCGACTCACGCTTGCAAACAAAATGATCCAATTTACTTCGTCTCCTTCAGCAAAAAATACAACAAGAATTATTTACAACGTGACATCGATCAACTTGAATTTGTCCTACAAGACGACAAAGAGCATCTCTGCCGCTTGTAGCTATACCTTTTGCGAGTGTCTCCGGCGGTAAAACGTTCTTTCCATATATAGCAAGCTTCCCGCCAAAAGCCAAGTTACAAGTTGCAAAGAATGGAACGTCAGTCCACGTGGAAATGTTGTTGCTTCTTACGGTGTTCTAAGGCTGGCAAATGTTTCCAAAAGTTCCTGCTTGTCGAACGGGTTAATGACCCATAATAGCTGATAATTACTTTTAACTGTCATTAGGTGTTCGAATGGAACAGTACGGCCAAACCTTACACTATAGCACGAGCCACGGCTGTTTACTGTGATGTCATCATGAGTCAGCCAATGACCAACGAGAATAGCGGATCTTTGGCCGTATGAGTGGACTAGCCCAGTCACGTGATACGCGCGTCACAGCAAACAGAAGTTTACGCCCGTTCTCGTGCATGCCAGGAAGTGAAAGCATCTTAGGCCCCCCGCGCACTGTGCGACCTGGCCGCAGGGCTAGGATGCTCCAGCCAATGAAAATGATTAGTGCGTGGTTTTACATAAACGGTAAGCATTTTCATTGGCTGCAGCGACCTAGCCGCGCGGCCAAGTCGCTCAGTGCACAGGCGGCCTTTGGGCGCATTTACGCAACAAGACCTTCTCGCTTGCCAAACGCTATTTGCAACTCAGCCGTTATTTATTTACGATTAGTTTCCAGTTTCTGCTAAATGAATGCGGTAATACATAAAACAAATTTAATGTATTACAAATAATAACACGGATAAAGAACAAAGTGCAACAGTAATTTTAAACACTGCTTCAACATTGCTGCCATTTACCGCGATTTCCAAAATTGCTATTCTCGTACAAAAAACACCTTCTGGGAGTGATCAGATGACGGTAGAATAAATAGCTGCTCGCAGCGAGAATTTAAATTCCAACATGGCGTGCATTTCGGGGTCATCGAATCGAAAACAAACCATCGAATGCTGGCATTTAGAAATCAGTCCGTCATCTTGTACTGCAGCAAAAATTGTTTTGTTGTTGTCGTAAATCGACGCTGTCATGCCGCATGCATCGTACGTCGTGTCGTGAGGCATGAGGAGAAAGTCTGCGTCTGCGTCGTAGCCATGGTTACTACGTATAGACGACACGAAAGCCGCATGTTCCGGTAAAAGCGAGAACTGGCCAGCAGATTTAGTATTAACCAAGTAAAAGCTAGTGACCGAGAAAATTGCCATTGCATAAACCCTCCCTTAGCGTTGCTTTGATAAAATATGATTTTAGCGATGTTAAATCAGATGGCTTGGAGCTGAAACCTGCTGTTTCTCTCCCAGACGACCTTGCAAAACCAGTAGAATACAAAGCGAAAGTTACAACGTGGATAATCCCTACATCCTGCCATGAATGTCATTTATTCACTCCTGGCAAATATTAGATAGTGTTTAATCACGTTACGGTATTTATATGTTAAACATCGCCCACAGGCTATATGCACTGAAAACCTTGATTTTTACTGAGGCCTTGATGTAACCTTTGTTTACTATGACCTTAAGATGGGCCAAGATAACTATTGCATTACCTATCTACCCCAAAACAAAAATTGTTAAGGATTCCCGCCAAGCTTTTCGGCCGTGTGAAGTCGTGATATCAAACGCCAAGCTCTTTAGCTAAGCTATCCACCGGGTAATAGTTCGAAGGTTAAATGAAATTATATGAAAATTCCTTACTGTGCAAGTTTCAATAATTTCATTTAACGCTTGAAGTCTTAGTCTGTGGGATTAGCTTGGCGAAAGAGCTTGGCGTTTGATATCACGACTTCACACGGATGCAAAACTTAGCGGGAATCCTTAACAAGTTTTATCTAGTTTTCTGGTCCATTTCTTTATGTTCAGTTTTGTATTGTTGCATAATGACAATGTTTAAAACAATGTAAAACAATCAATTTGGTTGTTTTGAGGTCCCTAACCCCTGAACCACTTTACCAATTAGAAGAGGCCTTATGAAAACGGCACATCTCCAGAGCAATACTTGTAAAATGAGCTAAGAACCAGCTTTATTCACCGCATGGAAGAATTTATTTTCGTGATACAAAAAAAGCTAGACCAATAGCCAGTAGTAGTTAAAAATTAGGCAAATATCGACGTTATTCACGTCATTTTTTTCGACTAGAAAACGTTAAGCTGTGACTTTTATATTGTGAGGCGGCCAAAGTTCCCCAATTAAACAAGTTTCAGCCTTTTCTGTCGCATTGTTATTTATCCTCAGATAGCTGAAACAGCCAAACTGCCTTAGCTGTAAAGACACAATGTGTCTAGTGGTCACCATGCTCTTGTATATTTTTTATCAGGATGTTATTGTTTATCTTGACGGGCGGCACACTAGCTTGTGTCTTGATCCCTTTCAGCAACGAAATAATTCTGGTGATTTTTTATTTAGTATCTTCCTCGTTTTTTTTTTTTTTTTTTTTTAGCCAATGGGAAAGAGATATTTCTGGCGTATCAGTTAATCACAGCCCGCATTTTCAGATCTGCTTTCTGTATGGTCTCCCAAGCCAAAGCCATCGTAGAGAGACCAAAGCCACCATCTTCTCTAAAATGGCTTTTACCACACGGGAGATTAATAAGTGATAAGCGCTAGTGTGCATTAGTGATAAGTATGAATCACAACTAGTTGGCATCACGCTACACCAGATTTGCACACTTAAAACGTGCTAAAAAGGCTTAATTAACCACTTATTAAAGATGGAGAATCTAAATTCAGTATGTGAAATAAGTTTAAGTTAGGTTACATTGGATTGTTTTCGACGGGACGTCAATTGCTACAATGACTTCTGGCTCTGACTGGTGCTAACTAGTGGTAGTCTTAAAACCCGAAACTTCGCAAATGGCGGCCGAACTGGTCGTTTAACCCGATTCGTTTATGCCTGCGTTACGTAACGCATTACACCGTAATAAATGTGCTTCACGTGAGCTATACAGTATAGCTATACATGTCCGCAGTACATCTTCAGTCGATAAATGGTCACATGAAATTATGTTAACCCTGTTTCAGTCAGAACCGAATTCGTTTCTATAGCAACCAAGCTAGAGAGGAGCACACGGAAATAACTTAGATGGAATTCCAATAGCGCACCGGCAATAACATTTACGATTAGATAGATGAAAATACATACGAATAAACGCAAATATGGATGTAAAAACGTATATTTAATTTAAATGTTACGTAAATATATAGGGTAATTTTAGTAATGAGTGAATTAAAACGTCAGTGACATTCTGTGATAGTTTCAACGGAGATACAGTCTGAGAACGTTTGCACCCTGAAGCCTATTACGAAACGAAACTAAAACAACCACGCAACCCACAATTAAAAGATTCGCTAATGAATTAATAAAAGCATAATATCATAAATGTAAAATGTAGAAATTTTTTCATACGTCTATAAATGTTTGTAACTGATTTATTAATAAACTGATGAAGTAATTCTCGCGAGAAGATACTCTGATTAAATACCCCTCCTGCAGCGTGTAGTTATCGATCTTTTTTTTTTTTTGTTCTCGTTTGTGCTTTTGTGTTGGCAAACAAAATAAGACCTTAATAATCAGCCAACAAAAGCACTCACTAGTTTAATGGGATCAAACACTTTCACTCTCCAAAAATTGTCGGTACCTACCCTTTGCACTCGGGATAGTGCCTATGAAATTTACTCGCTGGTTTCGAACCAGCCTTCACTTGGTTTGGGGTCTGTAGGATCCCTCACAAAACTTGTGGCGCACCTGGTTACGTCCAATTTCGCCAAATCCCGTTTTGCCAAATACCGTTCACGAACGAAATTTTAGGCACACGAAACATTTAAAACATTTAAACACGAACATTTATAACATGATAATGGTCAGAAATTTATAGACAAGCACCCGTTTTGCAGAATAATTTGTTTCAAACTACGTGCCTCGCTCACGCTACCGCTCTCGCTGCGGCTAAACACATAACATCAGAAACCGCAACTAATCACAAATAACTTCCAACTAGACATGCCTCTTTAACTTCTGCAATGTTAATTTTTGGAAGAATGTTTTGATTCTGCGAAACGGGATTCTTCAAAACGGGAATTCCCGTTTGGGAAAGGGTAACCATCACGTGTATAACCTACTATTCTTAAAAGAGAACCTTGGCATTGGCGTAGTGACGACCAAGCATTCTAAACAATATTTAAAGTACTCGTTTTTCCGTCTGCCAGTTTTCAAAAGGCTGATAAATCAGTTGGTCTTGTTCTACCACTACTTGTCTCTGTTAAATGTTTGCCTTTTAAAGCCCCATTACATAGAAATAAGGTATTAAATTTCGTGTACGTAAAATTTTCACAAATTCGTTTTGGCGAAACGGGTTTGGCGAAACGGGAGTTCACCGTGCACCTAGGTACTATATTTTCACCCGTGTTGTAGCTGTCCTTTTTTGGGAGGGTGCAAAGGATCAATGGGTTAACCTCGATTTTTACTGTGGCCTTGATAACTCCTTGACATTAAGCCTAACTTTGATTTAAACCATTTAAAACCATTGTATTATTTATCCCTTTCAGCCACGAAGTAAGTCACTCAGTGGATTCGAATGGCATTCACTGGGGTTGGGGTCTCCCTGAACCCCTCACGAAGCTGCGGGGCACCAGGGTTCTTACTTACTTCACATATCTTGTACCTGTCCTTTTTTTTTTTAGGAAGGGGGGAGGGATACCGTGAATTAAGACGTTGCCTCGATTTTTACTGTGCCGTTGATTTGCGCTTGATTTTTACGTAACATCCATAAGAAATCTGTCGCGATCAAAAGAACAACAAACTGAAAACTCGGGGGTTGAACGGATAGCAGACCTTTAGAAACCAGGATTGTACCAAAACTTCGCCTTGCCTCGCCTCAAGGTTTTGCGGAAGAATCTTCCTGTTCCGGACTGAAACAGTGAATTGTTGAAAATAAGAATCGCGGACAATTCGTCCTTGGCCAGTTCGTCCCGAAGTCCAAACCCGGACAATTCATCCCCCACTCTTTCTTTCACACTTTCGTTACAGAGCAGAAGTTAAAAGAACACAGCCTGTGGGCTATCACCCAAGCAAGACCAAAAGTAAGGGGTAGAAGTTGGGGGTGAGGGGCGACGTGACGGATTTACGAAAAAAAGTCTGGCAGAAAAGTCGCAGAATTAAAGTTACAGAAAAATCAATCACAGGACAAAAGAAACAAATTAAGTCACACCAACCCTCATGCGTTTGTAAGCTGGAATTCAAATTATTCTGGGTATTTATTTATTGTTCGTATGATCGACCCCACGCTAACAGAATGAACCGTACATCGATCGCACATCTCGTAGTGGTACCTCTGGCACTACGCAGTTAGATCTGTGGGGAACAGCGCTTCACGCGGGAGTGATAACCACCCTAAAGCCCCCCCCCAATCAAAACTGCCGGTAACTCGCTGCCAGAATGTACGAAGGCTGTGGAAATTATTAGATCTAATTATTCATCATAAACTTGCAAATAACTATTAGAAAAAAAAACACTTAAAACTCAAAAAAAAAAATACGCTCAA
Organism: Lithobius niger; assembly: GCA_023313725.1. NCBI lineage: Eukaryota > Metazoa > Arthropoda > Chilopoda > Lithobiomorpha > Lithobiidae > Lithobius > Lithobius niger. Next base: position 27,986 of record JAHWFP010253968.1, read on the forward strand.
AACTATTGTAAAAAATATAGTAGCCGGGTACGAAGTTTAGGACTAATTGTCTGGGGACCAACTGTCCTGTTACCGAAAATAACCAAACATCCTCTTGGTGTGTTTCTATCGTAGCAGGGGAAACTTACAATGAGGCTAAATGCCATTGCCAACTTTATATCTCATCACATGGACATCAATAACATCTTGGTCCATTTTTTTATCTAATAATGACTTTTATTGATTATTTGCAGTTCAGTTCAGTAATGATGCGAACATGGACCATATGGATCATCTGGACCCTTCATTCCAACCATCCTTCATTCCTCCAGACGAAGCTATTCGGGATTACCGAAAGAGGTAAGTTATTGACGGTCGCCATTTTGGAGACTGTCTTGTCTTTAACACGTATGTGTCTTAACTTCCTCTTATAAAAAGATCCATCACAGTGCAGTGAATGACAAGGATTAGCAGCAGTTCTGACACAGTTGTGAATTCCAAAACCTGTGCTAAGTTTTAAATTTTTATGAGGTTAGGGTATCACAGCTGTTCATGTTGAAGCTAAGTCTAGTAATAACTTAAGAAAACTAATTTTCAGTAAACTTTTGTCACAGTGAAAATAACCCAACTTACTGTTTATTCTTTTAACTGAAAAATTCTTTCCACAATTCAGAAATCCAGTGGATAAGCTATATTTCATTATTGCAATGACATTTAGGGATATTTCTGTTTCCTTCAAAAAGATTAGTTTTTGATCCAAAGATAGCACCGGAAGACCGAAGGTGGAACGTTATGTCTCGTATAAAATTAGTGACTGCAGATCTTAGTAGTGCAAATGACGTCCTCAGTCACTCAGTCTTAAATTGCATTCTTACATTCGTAAATGTCGGCCATTAAGCCAACCAAAACTCTATTAACTCTGGCCCCCTTGACATCATAGCTGGTTTAAGAACGAAAAAAAATCTTTATTCAAGGACGATTTGCATTTGTTTCTTAATTTGTAACATTTGTTATTTAATATTTTTTGTCTTTGTTTTTACACGGTGTAAGGTTTGGCTTCGAACACCTAATGACAGTTATTAAGTAATTATCAGCAATTATGGGTCATTACCCCGTTTGACAAGTAAGAACTTTTGGAAACATTTGCCAGCCTTCGAACACCCTAAGAAGAAACAACTTTCCACGTGGACTGACGTTCCATTTTTTTGCAACTTTTAACTTGGCTTTTGGCGGGAAGCTTGCTATAAAATGGAAAGAACGTTTTACCGCCAGAGAGACTCGCAAAAGGTAGCTACAAGCGGCAGAGATGCTCTTGTCGTCTTGTAGGACAAATTCAAGTTGATCGATGTCACGTTGTAAATAATTCTTGTTGTAAATTTTGCTGAAGGAGACGAAGTAAATTGGATCATTTTGTTGCAAGCGTGAGTCGACCCATTGAATTTATAACGGTATGTTATTTTAAAAAGTCCGTAGGAATTTTACTTTGAATGTAGACTGACATTTTGAGAGAGGAGACGGAAATCACGCTGGAATTCAAAGAATGAAGCAAAACTTACAGTTTTGGTTTTGGTTTTTCGTTTGATGGAGTTTCGTTTGTCTTCATCAGGCTCGTTATAGATGTGTTTTTCTTTCCACCCACCTCGCTCGGTGCGAGCGATGAAGGTCGAAAGAAAAACACATCTATAACGAGCCTGATGAAGACAAACGAACCGCCATCAAACTAGTGTGTGGCAAATTTTGCAAAACCAGAACTGTACGTTTTGCTTCATTCTTTGAATTCCAACGTGATTTCCGTCTCCTCTCTCAAAATGTCAGTCTACATTCAAAGTAAAATTCCTACGCACTTTTTTTAATAACATTAGTGTTAACAAATTTGTTTTTCAAAGAATTTATTTCAGTATTTCAACGCAAAGTTACCGTCAAAAAATATACTATAATAATGGTCAGTAATGAACGTAAACAGTGCGCAGTAAGTAAGTTATAAGAAGATCTACCGCAGAAGCAGCAGGTCTGGCAAGGATCCAAGGATCACTTACTGCCAGCCTTGGCTTCAAAAAATAAAAAATAAAAAATAAACACCACTGGATATGGAAGGGCCACATAGTGGTCACTAAGACCAGCCCCACTAGTTAAAATTGTAATATGTAAAAGACAAAAGATGATCGTCTATAGCTGATAGCTTTACTTTAAAGGAACAGTTCAACAGTTAACGAAACAGTTCATAGGACGCCAGAAGACGAACAAGCAAAACGAATAGTTCTTAGTTTAAAAGAAAACCAGAAAGTGCAGGGTGGAGTCAAGGACGGAGTTAACTGAGTTAGCCGAGTTTACGAACAGGCGGTTGAAGTTGTTTTCCTGGCGTTCCTTATTCCTTATTTTTATGACCATTAGCGACTCAAGGATTGTGCAAGTAGTAGTCGTAACTCTCCCACCTCGTTTTGACAGGAGTCTGAGTAGCCTACAACCACGTTTCCCAACCGGGGAGGCGCGCCTCCCTAGGGGGCGTGGAGCAACTGCAGGAGAGGCGCGAGACACTGCCAGATCAGCGGTGAACCTTTTTTTTTAACGATGCATCGAAAGTTCTCACCAATGACAGACTTGTACCTGCTATCCACCATTTTTTTTTAATTACATAGTTGTAAAGATTTTCAAGACTTTCCAGAACCATTCATTTTGTTTTAATAAATTACACAGCAATGCAGTGTCGCATTGGGCCGCTCGGGAACACTGGGATCAATGGTGTGCCCCCCCCCCCCCCCCCCCAGAAGAACTTAAAATAAAATAAGTTGTAGGAAATGTTTCAAATTCACGCCTATTTCTTAAAAACACGTTAGCTGTATGAGGCCTTTGTTATAACAAAAAAAAAATATATTTTTGAAAAATTTGAAAGGAATTCTTATGAAAATTGCATACCTACGTTGAGGGAAAATGTTTTAAATTTAAGCATATTTCTTAAAAAGACGGTAGATGGACCATGCCGGAGAAACTTACGGGGCTACACCCCCAGCCCCCTCCTTTACAAGGGTTCTCTCCCCCCCCCCCCCCCCGAGGAACCTTGAGGTCCATACCCAAAATTCCCGGGAGGCTCGACCCTTCCCAATCCGACCCCGTAGCAATGGGGGTGGGGAGGGCAAGCGTCGTTTGGTGCTAGCCCCAATGGGGAGGAACACTGTAGAAAAAGTTGGGAACCGCTGGCGTACAAAAACGTTTTATCACAGGAGCTTGTCGTCCGTCGCTCACGCGTCGCATGGATACAGAGTACTATTTCCGTGTACATTATATGTATGGACTTTGTATCCATGCGACACGCGAGCAACGGACGACAAACACCTGTGGTTTTAACTGCTTATTTGGACATGTGTTATTCCTTAACACCAACTGCACGTTGTTTTCAGAATCTAAACAATGCAGTGAACACTAGACTGTCCTGCAATCCTCTATAAATACAGAGTTAGTTCATACTAGTAGTCACAAAGAGTCATAAACAGTAGTTCGTAAATAGTCATAAAGAGGCAACCAGTGCTTTTGTTCGGCTACCGTAACATCTTATCGAAGCCATCGAATCGCGATTACATGACGCCATCTTGCCTCATACAGTGTGTGACGTCGTACCGACAGCCAATGAGATGCCTTATATAGCATGTGACGTTGCTAAACATGCAAATAGTAACAGAAAATGAGATGCTTCATTAAAGAATATCTGAATATATATATCCCCACCCCCTTTTGAACGGCTCACAAGGTATTTCTTTCTAACTACCTTTGGATCGAAAATGGCTTTCTTCTTATGTTTGCTTCAATTTCTTGCAGATGGGGCTTCGAAGAATTCATCTTCAGATTAATGATGCTAAATATAGTCCGGCCAACAACACGCTTCCAGATGGCCGCCAGATTAATTATATTGGAGGTAAGTATACACGACATTATCGATCAAGCCATTTATCGTTGACTACGAAGAATCTGGTCAATTAAGTTAAGACTTGTTTCGCAACATGACGAGTGTAATGGTTAAATAAGTAAGTTTGTCCAGAAAAACAGACGCGGTTACGGAACAGGATACGGTTACGGAAAAAAAAAAGAGCAATCTACTTTTGGATTGACCTGTTGGTGTCTAAGATGGCATCTCGCAAATAAGAGAAACAGTTCTGTTTGTTAAGCATGTAAAGAATGCAAAGATTCAAGTCCCACACAGTGGCGGATCTACCGGGGGGGGGGGGGGAAACGTTAACCGGCCCCCCCCCCCCCCCCCCCAAGGTTTAATAACTCTCCATGATTTACTCATCACGTGCTACATAAGCAAAGGGTAACGTCTAAAAATACCCACCGGCAATTTTTAAACACAGAAAGCTTATAAAAGCTTGCCTTTTCATCCAAAAAGCTTCCACTTATATAGGCTAGCACTGTGGGCCCGACATGGGGGGGGGGCGCCCATCCCACAACACTTTCGCCCCTTCCACCATAGCTTCCTGGATCCGCCCTGGTCCCACATGGTTTGAATCCATAAGTTCAAATCTGACAAGGATATGAACCTATGGCACTTTTTTAATACGTGTCAACCGTGCTAACACCTCAGCTACAGTGAAACTTCTGTACCGCAAGACCTGCAGCCAAGCTGAATATTCTGTTCAGTGTGTGGTGATATTAATTTGGGGTTGAAATTGGAAGGCAGTGGCAGGAGAACTCTCCGAAATAATCACACCCGTAATTGCGTCTTCGTTTAATTACACAATTAATTTTGTTTATTTTTAAAGCTTTTCAAATGAAAAAACTAGTACCGCAAACCGTACCGTTTCTGAGACTAAATATGATCTTGTTAGTCCTGCAACAACAGGTGAACAATATTTAAAGAAACGTTGCTTATTCAAGCAAGGTGAATAATGAAACAATTTAACGGAAACTACTGAAGTTTGTATTTTTTTAAGCTGGTGTCCTGTTTCAAAATGAAATTATTGTGACTGAGCCTAATAACGTTTGTTAACTGTTACTACAGGTGGTGAGGTTATTATTTTTTTTTCACTATTTTCATTTCTGTATGTTTTTCTTGACGGCCTATGTTTATTGCTTTTATTTTATTTTATTTTGGAACCTGGCTCTGGTTTTAATGACCTTGTGGCACTACGATTATTTTAAATAATAAATTAATAAATCAATCAATAATAAGAACGACTTAAGTTAGTAAGTACGTATAAGGCCGCCCGCGCACTGAGCGACTTGGCCGCTCGGCCAGGACGCTGCAGCCAATTAGAATGCGTTTATGTAAAACCATGCACTAATCATTTTCATTGGCTACAGCAACCTGGCCGCGCGGCCAAGCCGCTCAGTGCGCGGTCGGCCTAAGTACGTAGTTGCTGATCATTTTCCTTCCGCAGTATCATGATTGCATGGAAATCCAGAAATTGCTCTACAACTGCATGGACTATTCAGTGAATACAGTTTCACCATTCTCCTACGAGTGTGAGAGAGAAAAAAAATCATGATACAATTTAAGGGCAATTAAGTATTCGGTCCCGTATTAAAACTATGTCTGTTTTTGGTTTGTTTCGTAGATGCGGCGGCAAAAAAGGGAATGCGGTCGTCCCGGCGTAGGAATGGATTTTCCTGATGGAGCAGCTCACAAAGAGTAAGTCCATTTGATTTTGCATATTCTATTGCCATAGATTTAAAAAATAACTAGATATTGCATCTTATCTCTTCCAAGCCTACGCGGGGCCCCGATGGTAGTTGCAGCTAGTAACACGTCTGATAATATCAGTGCTCGAAATGGGACGGTATGCAACAGTATGGCATACCGTCTTTTCATGAAATTTTTTTCAGCCCATACCGTTTCTTTTTGCCGTGAGGAATGGCACACCTTCCGCCAAAGTTCGAACAATGTTAATTAATTTGTTTGCTGTTATGTGTCAAGGTGCATTCCTCCCAGCGCCATTTTTCTCAATCCTCCACATAAAGTTCGGCCCCAAAGATCTATTTACTTACCGTTGGTCAATCCCTTGCTAAAAATCCGTTTTAAAATGTAGACAAGACTTTCTATTGAATATTGGAAACTAACTTTGTGGCATCCTGCGATTATAGGATCCTTTGCGCGCTTAAAATAACCATGCCGTTTCATCTGTGTGTGTACATGTAATCGTTTGCTAGTAATTTACTATGAGATCAAAAATATAAAAAACTAACACGATAAAAATTAAAATTAATTATGCCAGTAGATCGACGAAGAAAAAATTTAAGATACTAGCCTACAAATTATAAAGTGTGATGTTAAAATACGAATATCTTTGCGGTTTGCAACGACACAATATTTGTGCTCATGCTATTTCGTCTACTACGCCCAAGGCCAACTGAGATAGAATCGGAGGAACGGAGCTTCTATCGCAGTTGACCTTGCATTCCTACGCCGAGGCTCGTGAAACGGTACGATGATAACATGCGCGGATGCGATGTGCGCGTGGCTGTTATAAGGCAGGCGGAATACACTTTCAATGCCGTGTTTAGTGTGTACTTAATCACGAGGTTTTTTTTTTTTTTGACCGTACGTAATCTTGTTTCTTGCATTGTCTTTAAGTAATCCCGGCCAATTCGTCATTTCGGCTGTGACAGCCCCTCGTTATTCACTACCTTGCTTCAGTTCGTAAAGATGAGTCATAAGGTTGGCAGCAGTTATGGTGTAAAGTCAACGTCATTATTATTCATTGTACATTACGACAATCCGGTAATTCTTATCTGTTAATAATAAGTCAAGAAACGAAATGACTGTAGAGAGCTTAGAGCACCTGTTGGAGCAATGAGACCTATGTTGGAATTAACGATTTAGTTACTTTTAGTGTCCGACCGGCCTATACGGTAGCGTTCATAAATTACGTAAACGCCTGTAGGCGGGTGTAGGGAGGGTTGAGCAAATGTGTTACTGTGTGTTATGTTGGGAGGCGAAGTGTTACGTAACGTACTAATGTTACGCATTTTCAGGTGGGAGGTATGCTAAGTATTACACTGGTGTTACAAAGGGGAAGGGATTAAAAATTGCTAGAAAAAAATGTTACGTAATTTGTGAGCGCTCCCTTCCGGACATTCTGTGCTTCTGCTGTGATGGGTGCTTTCCAGCATCGAATCCATGGTTCTTCCCTCCCGTTGTACACTGCTTTCTGTTTCTAAAAGGTCTGTTCAAAGTTTCATTTTTGCAAACATTAGTTTGCTTCGGATTACGTAGGCTCCGCAAACTTAAAAAAAAACTTTCTTTCATCGCAGGGCTCCGATTGTCAATGGTGCATCTACCATTAACAGTCGGGCACACGACCCGAATCGAATCCATGTGACAAATTTACCTGTCAAAATGCCACCCCCTCCCTGCAAAACACCACTTTTTTTCAGACTGTTATGTGCTTCTACTATTAGTAAGCATGATTTAGAAATGACTAAGACTTGGTGTAAAATGTTTTGAAGACAGATCCATGTTTTCCGGGCGTCACCAATGGGCCTAAGGCATTGACACATTCAGCCTTACTACCTCAGCAAGCTGAGGCCAGCAAAGCATGGTTAATTTTTGCATAGTCAATGGCAAAGGAGAATAACACCATTTTACCTGTAATTTTCTGCCCAGCTGTTCGATTTACCTGCGTGCCTGCCTCGCTTGTGCTTCCACGCTCGCTGCGGCTATACTTGTAACTACAGAAACAACTGCTTATCATGAATTGCCACAAGCATGTATGCTTCCTTAGTAGGTGAGTTAATAATTTTGGACAGTTTTTCTTTTTAGAAACTGGTATATAAAAAAAGGTGGCATTTTGACAGGTGGCATTTTTACAGGTGGCATTTTGACGTGTTACCTCAATGACCGCTCCATTACTGGAATGGACGAGTGGAGGCAGAAGACGGTATGGCAGTGATCTGATGGAGTGGTTCACCAGTTCGAATTCAAGTCGCGTCACTCGAATATTTCCTCAATGACCAATTCACTCCTAGAGTGGCCGAGTGGAGGCATAAAG
>JAHWFP010253969.1:0-32083 GCA_023313725.1 Lithobius niger
TCTACAATTATAAAATAATGTATTGTGGAAAAATTGCATTTGGAAATTTCTACAACCATTTTTTCTGTGGTAGTCACAATGCAATTACCAACACCAGTCAATGCAATTGGATTTTGTAGTTTGCTTAATCAAGTCTGCCACTGTTCTGACAAGAAGTGTGGCTGCACCCCCAGCATCAATAAGTGCTGCCACTGGTAATCCCATATTAAAAACAGATAAGGTCATGCATATGCAGCATGTCCCATACAAATTTCTGATACATGTAGAGTATTCTCTGGTTCACTTGCTGGCAAATGTACGACATTTATAGTGCAACAATTTGTCGGAAAACCTGTTTGGTTGTCACTGTTAGCAGTCAGGCTGTCGTTCATGGTGCTGTGTGTAGGCCTATCTTGCCTTGGGCACGATGCATTCACGGTGTGGCGCCCCTCGCTTCCTGCCACAGCCGGGGGCCCAGCCTCGGCATCCTCCAAGCTGTTGCTCAAGGCTAGGGCAGATGGCGCTGGAAGGCACTGCCAAAAAGTAAATATAATTGAAAATTCCTTGCCGACTGGATCGGTATGAATACAAATTTCCCAATCCTTAAAGGATACTTCAGGGTAATATAAAGCCACGCCTGCTGTAAGAACTGCTTTATCGTTAAAATGTGAGTTACTTAAACATGTAAGCATAATTGTTCGTAGCTTGCCAAACAGGAGTGACACCCGGGGGTAGCCTAACTGAAATTTCTTTTAACACTGAAGTGAAATGCACTGTTTCTTCTCCATCTGCACAACACGAAACAACTGCTGAATTACATAATACCAAAATCGATTTCCCGCAAGACATAAAATAATTGTTTTAAATCACCATTTCCCAGAGAATACATTCGTAACAAAATTTGGGGGTACATGACCAAGATAGGCTACTGGTTCTGGCAATATTATTGTACGATCTGGTAGCAACACTTGTTGGTTTTCCCAAATTATTTTATCGCAGAATTCTCAAAAACTATCAGCAGCATTTTTGTCAACAGAAACACGTCTAATTTGTAGCCTAAATTCTGTTACCTACAGATTGCAAGGCAGAAACGTTCTCAACAAAAGCTTGTTTTGGGGATTTAAAAGGCACAAATGATTTTGTGTCTAAAATAGTTTCAACATCAGCTGTGCTACTATTAATTTGGTCTGCAATTACCCCAGCAATTGCAACTTGAACTAGTTTTTGGGGTTAATTTCCAAATTGTTAGGAAATGACAATGAATGCCCGGCCTCGTTCTGCTGTGTGTTAATGGCACCAACTTCAGCCTTTCTGGGCGGGTATTTTTGTTTATTTTGGTAACGATGTTCGTCATTATCTTGGGAACGCCTCTGCTGACTGTAATTACCAGAATACTGATTTTTATAGCTGCTTCCTCCATTATTCTGCTGTCTGTAACTTTGGTCCCAGCTATCCATCCTGGGCCTTTCATTTTCACTAAAATCCCGACTGTAGTCATCACGAGTTTGTTTATTATTTTGCCCAGAACTCGACAGCCATCCTTTCCCACTTAACAAAAAACTTTTACGGCGCTTATGGCACGCACCACGCAGATGGCCTAATCTTTTACAATGTAAGCAACGGCGGGTTTCTTTTATTTGAAGATTTGCTACACCTATTTTTGCTTGCTCAAAATCAGACTTTACTGACTCGGGAACAGAGTCATGCAACCATATCATACTGGATTATGAATCACCGTTTACACCAGCTTCTACTCCTGATAATTCATGACTTGCCTTCAAAATAGCTTGCCGATTAATGGCTTCAGCCAAAATGTCATGAAAAGTTTTAGGCATCATGGCTGACAAATTTCTATATCTTTCGGCATACCTTGTAAAAATGCAGCACGCAAACTCATCTTTCGACATAAGCTTCATTAGTTTGACATTCACAGGATCTGTTGTATGTATTCGCCATAAGCTAGCAGCCACATTTTCTAGCCTATCAGCATATTGTTTAACAGATTCTTTTGGCTGTTTTGGCTGTGCCCGCAAAACACTTTCATCGCCACCACCGTACCGTTTTATTACATTTACCTTCATAATTGGTAGCATTGGCTAATATAAGGGAATTTGCCACGTACTTTGCTGTTTCCCCTCGAGGAAACTAGTAGCAGCCGAAATCAGCATGGAGTCAAATAGTTACGGGTCTCTTTTATGTAGACTGTCGACCATGAGAAGATACGTGAACACATCTTCTAATTTGCTCGAAAATTTAGTGATTGCATCAAGGGCAGTTCGTAACTTGTCTATAGATGAATAATGGGCAGCTCTGATGCATTATGCTGCAATAATTCAATAAGTTTCTCATGATGTACTATCATTAAGCTGCAAATATATTAAATCCATAATATCTTGTCCTGCAGGAGGTTGGTCATCTGTAATAAGTGTAGGCCTATTTTGAACATTTTCAGGCACCTCAGCAGGTGTGGTTATTTGTGGTTATTTGTTCCCCGTCTTGGGGCTCTTTATTACTTGCTTGCGATTGCAATGAAGGGGAAGCAGATAGCCTACGTATTCTACCTCTACGGTGGCCCGGCAAAGAACTTGGGGAGTTCGTCTATTACCAATCAAATTTTCCTCGCCAACAAAAATATGCCTATGAATAGGCTAACCTCTGGATGAGACAGTAGCGAACCTCATTGGAAATTTACCACGACGAGGCATAATAACAGACATATTATGTAATAAGCCCAAGATTGTTATAAGATTGTTTGTTTATACAATAACAATACAATAACAATAAAAATCATTTGACTTTAAAAAAAAATTTTTTTTCTTTTCCTGAGAACCAATTGATTAAAATAATTGCTTTTCCTAATATTTTGAAATGTGGTTCGAAATATATCAGTCTGACACCAGTGTAATGACAATTTGTCTTCAGTGACAGACAAACTTTGCTCCGTTTGGTGAAAGCGTAAGGACTAATTCAAGGAAGAACAATTTTATATCACAATTGGTTTATTGACAATTCAATTGATAATTCTATACTCGAACAGAGTTCACATTAGTATAATTAATCTGTACTCATTATTTAGTTTACAATTCTTATTACTATGATTCAACACACAGATCTCAGAGGTTAACTTAAAATGAACAATAACTGAACAGCTTCAAGATATCACAATCAAATTGGAACTTATACTTAGCTGGGTTAAGTAATGGATTACAGATGCCAAGAAGAACACAGCCTGCACTCAAGTATTCCAGGGATCACTACTACAGAGCCTAACACCACTGGCATCAAAGAAGAGAAGACCCCCATTTAATAATTCATAGCTTTATATACTAACAGAAATACACTGGCATGAGTTTCTTTCCCTCTTGCCAAGTGGTAAGTCTCATTATTTCCTTAGAGCATGTGACTTACAGTTACCACATGACTTTTGAGTACAGCATCATAGTCTGGGAAAAAAAACCCAAGCTGCTCACCAGCCTATAGCCTACAAGGCATGGCCAAAATAAAGGGCTTAACTGAGGTGTAAGGAATAAAATAAAATAATGGTAGGATGTGGATCTAAGGCAATTTAGTTATTCTCTTACTGCTTATTAACAACTTGACTATGACATGGTCTTTAATAAAGTCTTAATGATTCATAACAATAAGGTAATAAATCATAATAACAAAGTCATAAATAACTCGTAACTCATAGAATAGCAATGGGGGAATGCAGATATAAATTCATTACAGCATCACTAAAACCCCAGTGCATGAAGCATTTTTATCAGTTCATCTACTTACAAAATTTGGCCGTTGCGCTGCGTTGTGCGATGATGATGTTGTCGTACAGGTGACGAATGTAAGTATCTTTTACATTTTGCAATTTAGCAAAGAAGTCCACAGTTGACGTTATTTGCACACCATACTCTTTGTTTCGCCACCGACAGACAGCACAAAAAATAAAAAGTAAAACTAAAAACCACCCACCTGCATGGTCGATTTTGTTGTAAAACTCCCGTTAAACAAGGCATTCCACCCCCCCTTAAAATGTGTATAGAGAACTTTAGATTTTCGTGGAACCTGTAGGGATGCACACATTTTCAAAAGTATCTTTAATTATTTTTTTTAAAGTGAAACAACAGACAAGTTCATTATCAAAAATGCACCAAAAAAGCACACAAAAATACAAGCTCAATTAAAAAAAACCCGAATAAAACGACAAAAAATAAACAACCAAAACAAGTAATATCAGAAACAAAACCCGTAAGGGTGAAAGCACCCACCCAGTTTTAGCCAGTGACAGTAGCAATATTCGAATCAAAATGGCTGCCACCAAGTTTTCTACATGGTGCTTAACCCATTTACTGACCGAAAAGTGGCCCCCAAAGAAAGTATTGATAACCATCACCCCTCCCCCCGCCACCTATGAAGAAAATTGATTGAACTCCAAATAAGTGATATATGAAATAAAATCAAAGACCCGACAAGTTTCAGTCAATCAAAATACTGATATCAGAACAAAAACGGCTGCCACCAAGTTGCTACAAGGTGTATCAACCCTAATCGAAAAGAGTTCTCCTTAGAAAATAGGGGGACAACTGTCAAGCTAACCCCACCTACTATTACTTCAGACGTTAAATGCAAAACTGCACTATGTCATTGTTGCATCCCTGTGAATGTGCGTTTTTGCAGGAACGACTTTTGCTCCACTTTCTTTCCGAGTTTTAGAGCGACCCATAAATTCAAGTGTGTTAATCAAACCAAAATGGTTGCATGTCTCCATAAATCTCGCTAAAACACGTCCAAATTCTTACTTTAAAATACCCCACTCACAATTTGGTTTCATGATTCCAACACTAAAAACTACAGGTTATGGGCCCAAACACGCTATCTGTGAAAAGGTGGCTCTTTGGAAGATTTCTCGAGGAGAAGGCCCAGGAAAGACGAGCGCTGAATGAGGAAGCAGCGGCAATTACAGCTTGCAGCAACGAAGAACACTGTTAACTAGGAGCAAGAGATAGGTTGTGGAGTCGTCACTTGTGTGCTCCACAATGGCAGCCATCAATTTCATGTCAATATGTTAACCCTACCAAGATACCCCTTTAACTACTAATAGGCTCTTCCATAATTATATATTGTATTAAGTTGCATCACATGACTTCCTGTTATAATTGTATTTAAAGAGAAGTAAACAGGAAGTTCGCTGTCTTATCAGCTGTAGCCTACACTCTGGTAGTCCGTGTGTTTATTACCATTGGTGCCCACGCTGGGCTAAGGTGTGTCCCCGCCTAGGACATCACAGTTGGCGACGAGTCCGGTACCGTTGGTAATCTTTAAAAACTTAAGCTTAAACTGATAGGTCTTCAACCACATCTTTGCTCCATATTTGTGGTAAGTTGCAAATTTTTTTCATTTTGGCAATGAAAATTAGTGCTCTGAATTCCTATCAGAGTTTAAACTTTTTCAAACAGTGTTATTTTGACGTGGTAGTGCTGTGTAGTACGAAATGATAATAGTTAAATTTAGTACCTTAACAACTAGAACCGAAGTGGGCAATTGGATTTATTATGGTTAATTTTACCTTGGCAGTGTTCTAGAGCGACGCACTGGCGTGTCCGCACAGGCAGTATTATAAACCTGAAGGTTCGAAAAATGCGCTGCTAAATTAACCCTTGTAAATTCGATTGTGCCATTGCCCATATTCGGGCTAGTGTGTGCCGGTGTAAAATTTAACACCGTAGGTTTATGCTCAAACTTAGTGAAATCTGGTCTGTGCTGAGGCTTAGGCCAGAAGTGTTGTTTTGTAAAACGTTGCAAATGGTGAACGTAAAACATTTTTTCAAAGCCTAGTCCCTTTAAATTTAACTTGTAGGCAGTTAATTTATACAACTAGGTAGGCTACAGTCAAGCTTGATTTATTTCTGTGTTTAAATAAGTGACCGGTAGTCTTGAGTGCTCCAGTTTAATCCTTGCATGTTAAACAGGATTGTAATTAAATTTAATTAAATTTAATTTTGTAGGCTTATGCCAAAGACAGGTGTCGGTAGCAAACCACCTGTAACTGCTAAAGTTAGCAGTGAAAGTGAAACTGAAAATAATTCAGTAGTGAACGCAAGCGTTAATGAAGCTAGTTCTAATTTAAATCTAAATTTAGAATCTAGTGATAGTGAAGACGACGTCAACATGGGTTCGTCTAAAACCGCTGGTTTATTTTCGGAATTCGATTGCGAGTCTGACACATGGGAGAAATACTCCAGCCGAATTCGTTACTTTTTTTTTAGCTAAAGAAATACCAGCAACCAAGCAAGTTAATTTTCTAATGGCATCTGTGGGCCAGAAAATGTTTGATAGAATTCTTAATATCCTCTCACCTGATTTGCCCGACTCATTAACATTTGATGAGCTCGTTAAAAAAGTTTTAGACGACATTGAGCCAGTGCCCTCAGTGGTATCTGAGCGTGTTAAATTCTTTAGAAGATCGCAAAAATCAGATGAGAGTATCGGGGAATATTTAGCTGCCTTAAAGCTAATGACGAAGTATTGTGACTTCGCAAAAATTAAAGACATTAACAGCGAAATGATTAGGGATCGCCTAATTGGGGGGATCCAATCAGAAGTCATTCAACGCGAGTTGTTGAAGCAGACTCTGGATTTAAAGGCTACAACATCCTTAGCTTTATCCTTAGAATCTGCTGAAACAGACCAAAGCGTTTTGAGAAGCCATTCTAGAGCTGTTAACTACGTAGCTAAAAAATCGGGCAAAACATCAAGTAGGCCTAAATCCATTAAGGATTTCATTTGCTATTGTTGCGGCAAAAATGGCCACGTGAAAACACGTTGTAAATATCGAGACTATACTTGTGGCCGTTGCCACACTGTCGGCCATTTAAAAGCCGTGTGCCGAAAAGCTAGTCATTCGAATAGAACTTTAAAATCACTCGACCACCCTAAAGCAAGTTCTAGCACAAATTTTAAGGCTAGGCCGAACACAAAACAAAAGTATAGCTACAAAAAACGCGTCAACAAACTCGAACGCGATAGCGAAAGTGATAGTGAAGAAGGCCAGGATGTTGAAGCCGAAAATTCAGAGTCTGGTTCCGGGTCTGATAACGATTCAGACAACGACTATCTTGTACTGAAAAATAATACTCTTGGACTGAGTCAGGCTGCGGACCAGATTTCAATTCCCCTACAAACCAACAAAATAATAGTAGTAGTTAATTCTATGAAAATCCATAAATGGAAAATGCCAGTCTGCCTAAATGGTGTCAAGCTAGAAATGGAACTTGATTCCGGGGCAGATGCATCCATTATCCCTATTGAGTGGCATCAAAAATATTTTGCGGACTGTCCTTTAAAACTCAGTCCGTACTCGATACACTCATACACTGACGGAATTGAGAACACGATTTACACTGTAAGTCTGAAGGTTGAAGTTCAAGGTCAAATCGAACATTTGGATGGTTTAGTTTCAAAATTATATAAACCTGCATTAATGGGAAAGGAATGGCTTTCTATTTTTCGAGTTAATTTCCATCCTTTTTACAACCTACAAACGAAAGTGAAACCTAAGAAAAGTGTTAAGAAAATTAAAACTAGCATTACGCCAGTTGACACTTCCGAAATAGTGAAGGGTTTCCCGGAGCTATTTTCTGAAGGCATGGGTAAGTTTAAGAATTTTAAAGCCAAAATTCATTTAAAACCTGATGCCAAGCCTGTGTACAGTCGTGTAAGACCGGTTCCGTTAGCACTCAAAGAAAAGGTTAACCAAGAAATTCGTAGATTGGTTGGCCTTGGAATTCTAGAGCCTGTGGAAACTTCTCAGTGGTCTACGCCGATCGTCATAGTTCACAAAGCGGATGGTCAAATCCGAGTGATTGGTGATTATAAAACCACTGTGAACCCTCAACTCGAAGTCGACCACTATCCAGTTCCCACAGCCGCAGAATTATTCAGTGAATTAGCAGGCAGTGACACTTTTTCCCTTATCGATCTTAAGGATGCATTTCTGCAAATTGAACTCGACAAAGAGTCACAAGAAGCTTTGACAATAAATACACCCCTGGGTTTGTTTAGATGGCTTCGCGTACCCCTGGGCCTGGCGTCCAGTCCTGGAATTTTCCAGAGGGTAATGACTCAAGTCACCAGTAAAATCCCCAAATGTCTCCCGTTTTATGATGACATCCTGGTGAGCGGGAAGGGGGGTGAGCATGACGAATCGTTAAATAAACTGTTAAATGCTTTACAAGATGCAGGAGCCAAACTTAGGATCGAGAAGTGCAAACTGTCGCGGCCTGAATTAAAATATTTAGGCCACATGATAAATGCAGAAGGCTTGCATACACTCCCTGAGGTTATCGAAGCAGTCACAAACGCTCCTAACCCAACATGTATTCAAGAGCTACAGAGCTTTCTGGGTTTTGTAAACCATTACTCAAAATATCTACCAAATCTCGCTCATATTCTGTCACCAGTAACACGTTTGTTAAGCCCAAGTGTGAAGTGGGTTTGGGGGGCAGAATGCGACCGAGCCGTGAGTAAAGTAAAAGAATTATTTCTTAAATCAAAAGTTCTGGTTCATTACGATCCGAAATTAAAGCTCAAACTCGTTTGTGACGGCTCACCCTACGGAATAGGCGCGTGCCTGATGCATGTCATGAAAAACGGTGAATCACGGCCGATAGCTTTCGCTTCACGTAAACTCACTCAAGCGGAAAGAGGCTACTCGCATTTTGACCGGGAAGCGCTCAGCGTGGCTTGGGGAGTGAAACGGTTTCATGAATACGTTTATGGTCAGCGATTCATACTGCAGTCTGATCAGAAGGCTTTAGTTTGGATTTTTGGCCCTAAAAAAGGAATACCGCAGATGGCAGCCGCCAGGGTTCAGCGTTGGGCAGTGATGCTTAATGCTTACGATTACGAATTCGAACACATTCCCGGTAAACTTAATTTGACGGCAGACGCTTTATCGCGCCTTCCCCTCCCAAATACCGAGGAATTCGAGAAAGCAGAAGAGCAGTACAATATTCTTGCTTTAGAAACTATTTCTAATCTTCCAGTTTTAAACGAGACACTCGTTCTTGAAAGTAAACGTGATAAAAGCCTTTCAAAAGTTTATCGTTATGTGAACCATGGTTGGCCTGACAAATGCGAAATTCCCGATCTGTTACCGTACTTCACACGTCGTGCTGAAATCTCTGTCGAAAACGAAACCTTATTTTGGGGGTATAGAGTCCTGGTGCCGACGGCCTTGCGGAGACAAATCTTGAAAGATCTACACAGTGCTCACTTAGGCATAGTTAAATTGAAAAGTTTAGCTAGACAAAAAGTCTGGTGGCCTAAGATTGACTCTGACATTGAAAATAAAGTCAAATCATGCCAAAATTGTCAAGAGTATAAAGATACTCAAACGTCAGGTCCTAAGCATACGTGGGAATATCCACTAAAACCCAACAATCGCTTACACGCTGATTTTTTGAGGCCGATGGACAATTACATGTTTTTCATTCTTGTAGACGCACATTCAAAAATTCCTTTTGTGCATAAAATGAAGTCAACAACGTCCGCGCGTGTCATTGACGTTTTAAACAATCATATAGCTTTATATGGTTTAATGGACAGCTTAGTTACGGACAATGCTGCCCAATTTTTGTCCGCAGAATTCCAAAATTGGTTAAAATCCAACGGAATTAGGCACATGACCGGGCCAAGTTTTGCGCCTTGGACCAACGGTTTGGCTGAGGTATACGTCCGTAATTTCAAGAGAGTCTACAAGGCCGCGCGGCGACAGGGGTCTACTATTCAAGAGAGTATAAATTCTTACTTGTTATCAGCACGAATCACTATCTCCGCTACCACGCAAGCAACACCCGGAAAATTATATTTTAACCGAGAATTAAAGTCTCGGCTGGATTTATTGTTCCCTGACCCTATTGCAGCCGTACGCCGTAAACAATTAAAACAAGTACAGAGCACCCACCATCGTGAGTTGAAAACGTATCAAATAGGTGAAAAGGTTTGGTATCGTGACTTTTCAACGACAAATGATAGGCTATGGTCAGTCGGTATGGTTAACCAAAAATGTGAAAATCAGTCCTATACTATCGTTGATACTAACGGTAATACGATTCGCAAACATCGCGAACAGCTAAGGTTACATACCGCGGAAAATGATTATCCAGAACAGCCTCCAAACGCACTTGTTTCGACGGCGAAAAGCAGTAATTCTTTCGTGAATAATAATGAGCAACATCACTCAAATTTCAAACGCATGTCTTTTGGCGGCAAACAACGTGAAAAGCCAAGTTTCGCTGACGTAGTTCTTGAGCGTCGATCTCTCGGCCAATCCAGAAAGTAAATTTCTGTTACTGAGGGAAAAATTCCACCAATCCAACAGCTTGAAAAATCACCTGAGAATTTACATCGCAAGTCACCAGGTGGCAGGAAATCTCCAGCGAAATTACCCCACACACACGAAGTGGATGAGTCTGCTAACGTAAATAACCAATCACCTTTGGCTACTACCAGCGCCCCTCTTGAAGGAAATTCTAAGCCAGAAAGGTCACAATCTCCATCGATTATTATGTCACCATCCACTAAGCAATCACCACCGAAGCCAGGTCATGCTAACAAAAAAGCGAAACCGAATCCCAATAAACGCAAAGTTGTGCTGTCACCAACACAGGTTGATATTGCGGCGCAGCTTCAAAATGCTCATCGTTCAAAGAGACTGCGTAGAGCTCCAGACAAGCTCAATTTGTAGTTTTTTTTGCAAAATTACCATTTGGCTACAACTTCTTCGTTTTTTTTTGTTGTAATCCGTTATATGTGAATTAAATGATAGTTCTTTTTAAACTGTAGCAAGTAACGTTAAAACGTTTTGTCCCCTAGTTGTTCGTGCAGAGAATCGGCTCTGTTAATTTAAAAAATGTCCACCTTTAAAATTAGGTAAAAATGTAAGTGTATTTTGTTGTTCGTGTGAAAAATTGATTTCACGATTTTATCCTCTTTTATCTTTTTTGTCTTTTCATGTACATAAATACTTCCGACATCGGAACAAAAAATTGCTTGGAGCCGCAATTCCCACTCCGGTGAAGCCTAATCCAGATGTTTGTCCACAGCAACGCTGTAGCGTTTCAGCTGCAGAAATGCTTGCTGCAAAAAGAAAATTAACCAAAAAAGGCTACGAAAATTAAAACAACAAACATTGAAAATTTAAATTGAATTTATTGTAAAATTGCTAAACAGTAAATCGACGACGATCGTAAATAGCGTAGTAGAAGCCTGAACTATTATCGCAAATTGTGTATTAGATGCCCAAGCAAAAATACTGCCCCCCCCCCCCTAAAATGCTTTGAGGATAAAATCGTAAAATAATTTTGTTGGTGCCCACCACTTAACAATCGTTGGTTTTCTGAAGCAAAATTAATAAACGCTTCATACATTTAACAAAATCAAGTTTTAAAACAACACAATTCACGGGAGTGTTGGTAATCACAAAAATTCGGCGATATTAGGCCTATGCAATCAATCATTTATGTGCGTGATCTGGATTCAGTCAAGTGAAAATGCAACAAATCAAATCGTCTGCAATCTGTGGGCTCTGGTATTAGTAAAGCCGACGCTCGCTTCCATTTTCCAGCCACTCATGTTGCAAAGCATCATTCAGATATTGTCCTTAATTAGATCCCTCCTTTTATTTTCCCCTGGTCCTTATTTTATTTAAGAGTGCAAATAAATAATTTACAGTGATTTAATGGGCTTTAAGACATACAGTATAACCATAATCAAATTAAACATATTAGATCGTCCGGCTGCCAATATCTAACATAATTCACAGCTAAAATTAATTTCTAAGCACTCTTAACCTTCAAAACAGTCACGATTCACGACCGGGAGCACGTGCATAGGCACCATTTTCTGGGATGGTGGTAGTTGGCTTCATTTTTTGTTCTTCCTGCACAGAATTACAGCTTAGAAAACCACAAGCCAAACTCAGCCACGCTCATCCATTCTGTAGGCAGAGCAGAGTTTGCTCATGGGTATTCTGTGTGTTAAAGGTACCAATGAACTATCTCTTAGTTTGGCTGAGTTTGGCTTTGTGCTTTGCGAAGGAGCCCAGTGATCCATGCCGGAATCTGGCATAGATCACTCTCTCCAGGAAGAACAGAAAACGATGCCCTTGCCAACTTCATTTTCTAGCAATACACGCGCTTCCCGGTCATGAATTGCGCTGTTTTGAAAGTTTGTGTGGTTAGAAAGTAGTTTTAACTATGAATTATGTTAGATAATAGAAGGGGGATGATATTCTATTGACACCTTGAATCTGATGTTACCAAAGGTTTGTATGGTTAGAAATTACATCGAAGTCTATTTCTCAATTATGGTTGCATACTTTCAAAACTGAAATAACCTCCACATCTCACAAATTACCAACTGAAGGTGATCCCAAAGTTCTGCACAAGGTCTGGCTACACCTTCCACATTTTTAATCTGATTGCAGTCATTCAAATCGTCTGCAATCTGTGGGCTCCGGTATTAGTAAAGCCGACGCTCGCTTCCATTTTCCAGCCACTCACGTTGCAAAGCATCATTCAGATATTGTCCTTAATTAGATCCCTCCTTTTATTTTCCCCTGGTCCTTATTTTATTTAAGAGTGCAAATAAATAATTTACAGTGATTTAATGGGCTTTAAGAGAGAGACATACAGTATAACCATAATCAAATTAAACATATTTGGACCGACAACCTTGTGTGACTCCCTATTTTTGCTTAGCGATTGTGATTAATGTACTGTTGCTAGAATTATTGAATGAGCGCTGGCAGGGTACGATTGATAAACGGTACCCCTGTTGATCCTCGTATAGCCTAAGCAGAGATTTACGAGAGGTTTACAGTCGTTCATTAAGATGATTTACGGGCCTGCCAGATGTCGCTATAGCACGACATACAGCCAAATGCATCAAACAATCAGCAAGAGCCTGGCATTTGGACAGTGCAACTGTCCACATGTCGTTAAGAGTGGAAGTAGCCAACCAACAAACTATGAAAGCATTAGCATAAGAGTCATTTAGTTCTGGCTGAGGCAAACGGTGGTCGTAACTTCACACCGAGTAAGGTACTCTACGTTCTTGATCTGGATGGAAGCTTGCTCACAGTTGGCAGGATAGAGGAGTAAGGCAGGAGAGTCATTTACGTGGTGGAAATTCTGTAGTTATAGACAACGATGTTTGCAGTCATTCCTACAGCTCAGAAAGCCCGAATATATAGAATAACATGGCCTACATCGCGAAGTGTGAAAGTGAAGCACTATAACAGAGTATGGGTCACCTCCACAAAGCTGCAGTCAAGCTATTGATCAACGAAAACGAACAAGACGTAACTGTCAAAGAGGGAAATTCTGAACAAGATCTCTCTGCGAGATCTGTGCAAAGGGAAAGTACCGTTTCCTAAAGACAGGGTAAAGGCAATAACGAAGACCCAGGAACTTCAGACGTTATAGGGAGGATGACAACATCGAAAGGAGGCACATCTATCTGTCAACTATCTAGCAATGCTTATCAATGACTATATTACATTCACAAACAATGAACAGAAGGTCCGAGATCCTCCAAGAGTATAAAGCCGAAGTGCAGAAACAACAGGACGGCAACATTAAAACCCTCCATTCCAACAATGGTGGCGAGTAACTCAGCATGGAATTTGACAAATACTTACAAATGCACAGGATGAGACGACCACTAACAGATTGGAATTTCAAACAGATTTAACTGGATATTGCTCAACATGATAAAGGTGTCTTTTAATCCAGTAAGGTGCTGAACTACCAGTGGTCAGAAGCAGTCAGCACTGCCTGCAATATCATACATTTGTGCCCATCAACAGCACTACGAAGAAACAACCCCACTTAGCTATGGATCGACAAAGAAGACATCACCATCTCACCATCTCAAGGTGTTCGAATGACAGGCATGGGCAGTCTCCGAGAGGCGTGTCATGGAGAAAAAGCTCGATACGGAGAGCAGGAGATTATATTCATTGGGTTACCCAGAGAGCGTCAAGGACTAGAAATTATGAGATTGAAAAGAATACCAGGAGTTTGTCAGTCGAGATGTTAAATGGGAAGAAGAGTCTTTTCCATACAGAGAATAGCAAACTAATGACAGTATGAAAAAGGCCACGGAGTTCGCAAAATTTGAGGTTGTACCAAATGAAGTGCAGCTTGCTGAGATGTCAGCGCAAGTCAAAGACCCAGCTCAACAGAAGACCAGTTATAAACAAGACAAATTCCGGTTACAAACTCAGAAGGGCATGCAAGAAAAGACACCAGGGGAAGCATCAACCAATGAAGAGGGATTCCTCAACCTAAATAAAGAAAGGTACCACATCGATCGAACTACTCTTACCTCTACCTGGAACAGGTTTTCAAAATGAAGTATAATGCTGTAAAGTTATTCGAGGAGAATTAGTCGAGTCACAGTCATTGGAAGACTCTCAAAACAGCTCTAAGTCTGAAGAATGGAAACGGCCATGAAAGAGACGAGCTGACCGAGATGGTCGTGAGATGACTAACCACGAAACAAATCATACATGGACCTTAGTTCCAAGACAGTGAACTTGAATGTTACAGATCAAGGCTAGTAGCTTGAGGTTTCATGCAGAAAGAAGGCTTATACCGTAAATCGCCTATTAAAACGCCCATGGGCGGCTAAAATTAATTTGATAAAAAAGTACAGGGAGCGTTAACAAAGCTACTACAAGATTTCTGACCTTAACGTATTTTTTGGGGTGGCCGTTTAGGCCTAAATACATTGTGGAAAAATGGATTATTCACGTGAGTGATCTGGGTTCAATCTAGCATTAATACAATGGCTAGTCACATTTATTCACAAATTTAGTTTATTTGATCGTCCTCCATCCACTATCTAACCTAATTCAAAGTTAAAATTAATTTTTAACCATCACAAACCTTCAAAACACGCGAAATTCACAACCGGAAAATGCCAAGCAGGGTAACATCATAACGGAAGCCGTGAACTGGATGTTTCAAGCGCTTACACAGTCTGCGTATCCACCACTTCGTGTCCACTACTGACGCTCCACGGGTCCAGTCCTATGCGTCCATTTCCGTCGGAACTTCCGTCTTGGATGACAATACATAGCTCTGTGGTGATAAATGTCAACACGGTGGTGAATCAAGTTGTCTATTTTGAAGGTTGGTGATGGTTAAAAAGTAGTTTTAACTTTGAATTATATTAGATATTGGAAGGAGGATAATCTAATAAACTAAATTTGAGAATAAATGAGAAAAAGGTATGTCAATGATCTATCACATGGGCCTAATATTGCCGACTTTTCCGTGATTACAAATGCTCCCGTAATTTGTGCTGGATTAAATGTTGATTTCGTTAAATTTATGAATCTTTTAGTCAATTTTGCTGCAGAACAACCAAAGTTTAAAGGCATAAAATGTTGATTTAGTTGAACGTTTGAAGCTTTTAGTCAATTTCACGTTTAACTAAAAAAAAAAAAGATGGTGGGGGGGGGGGGGGGGCGTTAATACAGCTACTACACGATTTCTGACCGTAAGGTATTTTTGGAGGGTGGGCGTTAGCAAAGCCAGGGCGTTTATTGGGAGATTTACGGTACTACAAGGAAACTATCTCGCCAGTATGTAATAAAGTTACAGATGATCAGAACACTTGTGGCACTTGCCGTAGAACTTGGATGGGAAACTCGACAAATGCATTTAACTGCAGCTTACCTGAATGGGACCCCCAAAGGGGAAATAATCTTCAATAAGCAGTCGTTGCCATTCAGAGACAAAAACAAGTAAGATCATATCTGAAAATCCACTGAAACTCACGGTTGATTATGATCGACACGAATGGGCACGCCACACCTTTGCCCGGGTTATTCACATTTGGAACGCTCTTCCGGAACCAGTTGTACTCACCTCTAGCACCAATGCCTTCAAGAATGCCTTCGATAAGCACTTCGCTGGTGCACCAGAACTTGTGTACTTTTTCGACTAGGCTTGCAGTGCATTGTACCTTTTGCTGTTTTTTTTTTCTTTTTTTTCACTCACTAAGTGTCTGATGTCATTGACGGAGTTAATTGTTTTTGATCATTCTATTCCGTCTGTTTTGTTTGTTTTTATCTTTTAATTATTTATTTTGCATTTTGTAATGCCCGGAAGGGGCGATTTTAATGCTGATCAACTAAGGTAAAATTAAGTTAAGCATGATCCTTCTGAAAGGTGGAGCTTAAAATGGACTGCTTGGGTGCAAACAAAAAGTGATGAAAATTAGGGAGCTCAACCAGTGGAAGTGTTGTAGACAACTTGTAGACCTTTCACAAACATTTATTGTGTTTGTATTGCTCCCATTTAATATTTTGCACTCTTAATATTACTAATCCTTGCACAATCTTACTTTTTGTAGGAGATAGTTTTTCGTTTGTGGGTTTTAAAGTGGGCCACAACCAGAAGTGCTTGTGCGCTACTAACACATAAAGTACAGTTGTTCACATTCAACCAAAATAGTTCCACCATGCCATCTTATTTCTCGCTAAAAATATCCGAATTCTTACTTAAAAATACCACGCTCGTAATTTGGTTACGTGATTCCAACACGAAGAACCACAAATATTCAATTTTATTCTTCATAATCCCTTATCTGTTATTTCAAGGAAATACCTTTAAAAATACGACCAAGTCCTCGAAAATCCATCTGATCAGAACAATTGAATACAACAACATATTTCCCTAAAGCTTTTCCCATATCTTTGGTTGTTTCAGTCTTTCCTGTTCCAGCAGGCCCAGCAGGAGCACCACCCATGCTCATGCCCATAGCCTGTGCCAACGTTATGTAGCACCTACACAAAAAATGTTTAAATAAATACCACGTAAGCAACTTTGTCAAAACAAAACATATTAATAAAAAATGCAAAGAAAACTTGACAAGAGGCAATTAACAATTTAGCATATAACAAAAATGTACATAGCCTAGCAAATGAAATGCTAAATTTGAGCAAATACCTCAAATCTAAAAAAAAGATACTGTTAATGCTCCTAGTGCAGTCCTGGAAGGATCGATGCACCTTTCCTTTCACTTACACTACTTGGCACCTTTACTCACTGGTATATCCCATCAGCTTAGTCGATTCACAGTACTCCAGACCATCAACTACATAGCTGGGAGATAAGCGTGGAGGATGGATGGGTATTCGGTATTGGGATACTTAATTATTATTAGCCATAACCAATAACCCGTCTTAATGACGGTCCTTCGTGTTGCCTTGCCTAACTGCAACTGTATAGCTATGACCAAGCAATCAGTTGTCATTGTGCAAAGGTTGTGTGACAGTAACGATATTGTTCTCTTTCAAGAAACTTTGCTCATTGAGGACGACCTACCCTTGCTGAACATCATTCAGGTGAACTTTCTATATAGTGGGTTCTCTTCAATGGGCACTTCAAGTGGAATTTTTCACGACCGACCCTATGAAGGAATTGCAATTCTGTGGCATTACACTTCCACAATTAGTGCTACTGTTGTGAATGAGCTATGTATGATTACCAAGATCTGCACCCAGGAGAGCGAACTCCTCATCGTTAATGTTTATTTGTCCATTGATTACAGGGATGATCCCAGCTATGCCGAGTATGTTTTTTATACCGCTGCACCGGGCAGCTTTGTTGACTTTCACAATTTCTCTCACCTTTCCATTATTGGTGGCTTCAGTACTCAGTCTGCAATGGGGCTACGGTACTGGAAAATTCTCGGAAGAATTAGATTCACTTAGGGATTAGTATGATTTAGTATGCCCTGATGCATCGTTGTTGAGTGCCGATAGTATCGTCCCGCTTCGTACCGAATTGTACGAAAATGGATGTATCGTCTGGAGCTCCTCCAGAATATTCTAAACAATCAGTCCATGAAGCCCAGACAGGCTCCGAAAACTGCTCACCTTCTGATGATGCTATCGTGAGTATCACCAATTCTACGACAACAATTCTTCCCGACCAAAAAGTTGTCATTTCCGACATGCTGCGTTTTGTTTCCAATTACGTCGCCTCACCATCGGACATGACACCCGACAAATTAATCCACGAATGTGCAGCCTTCTACTCTGAACAAGAGGTCCTGGATGCAAAGAAAACTTTATTCGGAGTTTGCTTGCCAGGTAAAAGAATGACTATCCGCCAAGGAGACAAACGTGTGGTTGTTAACGTTAAGGATATTGTGCAAACTTTTCAAAACCACCAATCCCTTAGGGAATCGCACGTGTTTGCGTCAGTCAGGCTACACTGCCCAACGATTCAAACAGTTACTAAAACTGCGAATCTACAAGCTAAAATAAACAGCGCCGATTTTAGCGAACTAAAAGGTATGGTAGATTGCTGCCTTACTGCCCAAGATTCAACTGCTAAAGTAGTTAACGACTTAGAAATGCTTGTTGTTTCGACCCTTCAGGTAATCCCAAGGGAACAGGACGGCCATCTTTCCTCCCAACGGGAAGTTACGACACACCACGAAAACACCGCGAAAAACAAGAAGTTGTACCGGAAATGCTTCTCCAAAAGACGATTCCGATCTCCTCAAAAACCAGTTGCCCTTCTGTGCCCACTGCTCAGTTTTCTAGCATTGTTGGTGGTAATACAAAAACGTACGCACAAAAAGTACAAACCTACTCTGCAGATATAAACAAGCGTAGCGCCGCAGAAACTGACTCCGCGATTTTCGAAACCGAAACTACAAACTCTCAGCAGCAGCGCAGCAAAGCCCATCCCATGCGTGACCCAACGATTAAAAATCATGGTGCTAGCTAAACAAACCAACCTCCTGAGCGAAGGAGCGGTAACCGAACGTCCCCCAAAACTACCCAGATGTACAGGAGCAATGCTTACACCAACATCACTGCTGTTAAGCCTGCAAAACGAGGGGCTTTCATTTTTGTCAGTAGATTTCAGGATAACATTACGGCTGCTGACATTTACAACCACTGTGCTGTGACACCTAACATTGATGAAACTCAGATACGTCAGACAGCAAAATTAAAGCCCAAATTTCCGGGCTATTCTTCGGTTTTCTTAGAAGTTGCTTCATCGTCCTAAGTAGTTTTCTCAATCCACATATCTGGCCTACTGGTATCGTGTTTTCGTTACTTCGACAAAGAAGATGGCATGCTAAAGTTACTGAAAGGTTCACTCAACACACGTATTACCTAATGCTGGTCCATCCCCAGCCTTTGTGAGCTTTAACCCCACACTCGCAGACCCAAGCAATCTCACACTTCCAGTCAAACCCCAAACCCAGCCCAACAACGCTCAGACCAGCCCCAATATTTTTAATCCTAACTCTGCAACATCTACTCCCCCGCTCATTGATGCCTTTAACCAGGGCAACCCTAAGCCTTTTAAATCTAACCCCAGGACCCCACCTAAAGTGCCTCCCAAACCAAGTTCCCCATCCCATCTCCCCCAACCACGATCCTTCCCCCTGAAGCCCAGCCAACCACCAACCTATTGCCAATCCGATTCTTGACTGCCCATCCCATTCCCCCGGTGTCCCGTGCCAAAGCCGCGATGTAACAGTGCGTCATACTAGCCACAATGACCATCCACAATTCTATGTACACTGATGCTGAGGGATTGTCTAGCACACGTCATGAATTTATCACCGTGCAATCTTAGTTTTGTGTCGATATAATTTGCATCAGCGAAACTCATTACAAGCCTGAGTCTTGTGACGATTTTGACTTCCTATCCGATTTCACGACGTTTCGGGCTCATCGTTCCACTCGGCGGAAGGGTGGAGTCGCCATTAGTGTTTGTAATGCTCTCCAGTCCACACTCAGATTTACCTTTTCCAGTCATGCCAACAATTGGGAAGCGGTTTGGTGCAATTTTATGCTCCACGGTGAAACGTACACCATCGGCTGTGTCTATAATGGCACTCTCTTTGACAATGATTTACCAGCGTTCGACTGCTTTCTTGATATGCTCAACCAGGAACTACGCATTAACCCCAACAGGACCATAATCTGCGGTGATTTCAACTGTTCCAGCATTGATTGGGACTTGTACTATTCTAATGATGACGCTGCCACCCGCTTCCTACAAGTTGTCAATGATCATTTCCCGACTCAGCACATTAGTCTGCCGACCCGTGCTAGAGGTGGAGATACCCCCTCCCTTCTCGACCTGCTACTCACTAGTGATGACATAAGCATTGAATCCGTTCATCACCTCCCACCATTCGGCAAATCTGACCATAGCGTCATTACCTGGAAAATCAAGAGCACCAACTTTAACCACCGTTATACCCATCCTCAGCACAACTTTAGTGCTGCTGACTGGGATCTCATAAATGAAACCATCAACAGCATCGATTGGAGATCCAAACTTGCTAACTCCACATGTACGCAAGCTTGGGATATCCTTCGAAACTTCCTAACTGCCCTGTGTAATACCCACATTCCTGTGAAGAAAAACAGCCCTAGGAGGGCTAAATCACCTCCTTGGATGGATTACAACATCATGAGACTTGTCAACCTTAAAGGTAGGCGCTGGAAGACTTACAAGACCTACCCTACACCAGAGAACTGGACGTCATTCACTGTGACCCGCAATCTACTCACTGACAACATCCGCAATGTGAAGGTTTCATTTGAACAACAGCTGGTTTCAAAATGTAAGTGCAACAATAAGCTCCTATACTCTTATATCCAAAGCAAGAGCAAGAATAAACCTTGTATCCACATTAGGCAAGACAATGGACCTACTGTCACCAACCCACAAGATGACGCCAATGAAATGAATCGGTACTTCAGTTCCGTTATCAATAATGCGGGACGTACATAATTGCCTGATGTGCTAGTCCAAACTAATGCGCTCTCAGCTATCAACATCAGTGAATGCACTGTGCGCCGCCTGTTGCAGGACTGCGACCCCTTTAAATTCCCTGGTCCAGATGGGATTCACTGTGCCAGATGGGATTCACTGTGCCATGCTTAGAGCTTGCTCTGCCACTATTGCCACACCGCTTACCATTATTTTCCAGAAGTCTCTTGATGAAGCGATCGTTCCCGATGACTGGAAAAATGCCAACATTATCCCCATCTTCAAGGCCGGCGACCGCCAAAGTTCAAAAAATTATCGCCCCATCAGCCTGACATGTCAGTGGCTAACTCCTTGAGAAGCTAGTTAAAAGTCAACTCTACAACTACTGTGAAACAAACAGCATAATCAGTGGGAGGCAGCATGGTTTCCGTGCAGGGTACTCTTGGCAAAGCAATCTTCTTGAGTTCTTTGGCTACTTGTCAAATGCTGTTGATGAACATTATCCCCTGCGACGTTATTCTCCTCGATATTCAAAAAGCCTTCGACACTGTTCCCCACAGCCTTCTCAGAAAACTCGAGAACCATGGTATCACCGGCAACCTGCTACAATGGCTTCAGGCCGGAAACAACGAGTGGTCTATGAAGGACGTGCCTCAAACTGGGCCCCTGTTCTCAGTGGTGTTCCGCAGGGAACAGTGCTGGGCCCCCTGCTTTTCCTACTCTTTATCAACGATCTGCATGACCTTGCTAAATCTCAATGTAGTCTCTTCGTTGATGACAAATTGTTCAAGGAAACTCCTCACGCCGAAGATTGTGACATAATCAAAGATGATCTTAATCAGATCATAACTGGGCCCTGAACAATGGCATGAAGTTCAATGCTAACAAGTGTGAAGTGCTTCATATAGGTCCCAACAACCTCAATGCTACCTATTTTTTTGGAACTGAGCAGCTCCCTGAAGTCCGTGAGGCCAAATTCCTTGGCGTAACGTTTACCTCAAATCTTAAGGTCACCAGGCAATGTGCTATTGCTGCCCGACGCTCTAATATGCTGCTTGGCCGCATCAAGAAGCATTTTTCCTTCTTCAGCAGTCACTTCATACATCAGGCCTCACCTTGAATACTGCATCCAGGCGTGGAGCCCTCAACTTATTAAAGACCAGCAGCTGCTTGAGCGCATTCAGAGGCACGCTACCAAGCTTGTTCCACGACTGCGTGCACTTCCATACGATGCTAGGCTCAGGGAGCTCGGTCTTACGAGCCTTTATGACCGGCGCATCAAAGGTGACCTACTTTACACCTACAAAATTCTGAGTGGGATTGACCGTACCGAGGCTAAAGGGTTCTTCACCTTGGCCCCCTCCATTGGCACTCGTACTCGTGGACACCGCCTCAAGTTGCAACGCACACGTGTCAACACCAATGTCGAGAAACACTTCTTTTCTTATCGAGTGATCGACCACTGGAACCAGCTTCCTCATGATGTGATTGAAGCCAGATCTGTTAATGGCTGGAAGGCAGCCTATGACAAAACACTTTCTGCCAGGCAGTGAACTCTCTGCTCTTCCAACCATAAAAGCTTGGCTTTGGTTGTGTATTTTGTTTTGTTTTGTGTGTAAGTTTAACAGCTCAGTGCATTGTAGTACGCCGTGGTTAGACCATATTATAAGCAATCGTGCTGCCCATAACTATTGCAGTTTGGATGTTCTATATACTATGGCTTGCTATGATCACTTGCCACTTAGTGCTACATATGCCGTCATGATCCATTCTGTTTTTGTTTCTCCCAGTACACAAGTCTGTGCTCCCAATGGGTGCAACACTGCATGGAATCGCATTACACCCGCTCTTCATGTTGTGTTTGCAAATAGAGTTTTGGGAGTTGCAGTTAACTTGATGGTGTGTAATAATACACGGCAGTTAGGTTATCAGTCTCATGGACATCGTTGCAAACTGGGCAAGTTATACCATAAGCTTGTGAATTCGATTTCTGATGATTCTGTGTGTTTACCTGGGGTGATGGTGACGAATTCGTTGATTATTCTGCAGCATTAGTAAAATGTGCATTTGACTCCCTTGCTCTTGGTAAAGCTGCAGGAAGCGATGGCGTTAAAGCTGAGTTTCTATGTCTGATTCCCCACCAAACGACCCTTGTTAATGCTTGTATTAGATATTGATTTCTGCCAGGTCAATTTATTAGTACCATCAACAGCCATGTTGTTAAAAATAAAGCGGGCGACTTAAGCTCGTCTGACAATTACAAAGGCATTGCTGTTGCCACAAGACTATTGAGCTTTTGCTTGAGGCGTTCTGATCCCTTCTTGAGCACACAGGCCTCTCAGGTTGGCAGGTTGTTCTACTACGGATGCCACTTTTCTCTACAACGAATCAGTTTCTAAAACCTTTGGTAAAGTTAATTTAGCCAACTCTTTCTTAAGCTGGCCAATAGAGGTGCTCCTGCTCGAATAGTTAACCTCATTGCATTTGTAAACCGTTTTCTTTCTCGAAAAGGGTGAGGAAAGGTGGATTACTATCGCCGGCTCTTTTTGTTCTTTGAAGATCTATTATGCAACCTCAGCTTAGCCTTTCCGGACTGCTGGATTAGTGGAGTTCATATCAACTGTATTGCATGCATATGCTGATGACTTAATTGTGTTCACACCTTCTAGAGTTGGGTTTCAAACCCAGCTTGACTTATGCAGTAGTTGGGTAAACAATAATTATGGTGTGTTGGTCAGTATTAGGAAATGCCTTTTATTGTACATGGCTGTGCTATTAGAGATGTTGTTGCACCTGTTTATATGTGCAGGGATAATCTTGTCAGAGTGTGTTCGATTGAGTACTTAAGACACATTATCACAATGCCTCTTGATGATGACATTGATATTGGGCACTGCCAGCATAGTTTTTTTTTAAGATTGTGGTGTATGTTGCCACAATACCCAACACGTCATACAATAGCATACCATATGACATCGTCTTTGGATGGTCACAGATGCGTCTGCCACCCCTTCATTGCTGTAATAGACTAACTAGTAGTAATATGACTAGTTAGTCACATGTTGTACTACCTAGGATATCAGCTCAAACGGAGCCACTAAACACGTCTCTTTCCCCTTGTTACTTTGATTATCCTTAGTAGTAATACGTAGGCTCTTTCTGTTTGGCAAATAGAATTAGTTGTCCGTAAGGATGGATTTAAAATTTTGTTAACTTTGTGTTGCTGCATTGTGCAGCTTGGAATGATTCCGGTAAATGCTAGTTACGGCCGGAATTATTTTTTAGTAATTTTGTGAAATTGCTATCTTGTTTGTATGAACATTTATTGAGTAATTTT
Organism: Lithobius niger; assembly: GCA_023313725.1. Lineage (NCBI taxonomy): Eukaryota > Metazoa > Arthropoda > Chilopoda > Lithobiomorpha > Lithobiidae > Lithobius > Lithobius niger. The sequence goes on from JAHWFP010253969.1 coordinate 24,142, forward strand.
ACCATGGCCGTGTCTCTTGCAATGAGAGGGCATTGGGCCACTCCCATTATTAGAAAGAAGAATCCCAATGTTAAAAACATGGTCAATTTAGTCCTTATTTGCTATTATTCGTAATAGCCTCACGCACAATTATTGTTGGCACTCTTGGTGTTATGACCGCAACCTTGTTTACTGCATTTTTTCATGTACAAATTTATGCTTGTGCGTTGTTTAAAAGCCACTGGTTATCGTAGGTTAGTAAAACTTGTTAGTATTTATTTATTTACATGTGCGTTGTTGAAAATCACTTGTTAGTGCATTAGTAAACGTGTTAGTCATTGAACGCAGTATAAATTATAGTAGGCTAGTAAATGTTTGTTTTTGAAAGCTACTTGGATAATTTATTAGGCTCGTAAACTTGCTATTATTGAACGCGATATAAATTTATAGTAAGTAAGTAAATTTTATTTTTATTTATTTATTTAAAATAGTCGTAGCACCATAAGGCATTAGAACGACATCTAAAATAAAAACAAACAACTCCAATACAACTATGTATCAGAGTGGCTGCACTGTATTGCAGTATGCTGAGCAACCAAACTCTTGTTGAATGCAATAAAGGTTTGCTTTTGCACAGTGTCACTTGTTGAATCATTCCAGTCACAGATAGTTTTTGGAAAAAAAGAACTGGCCAAAACATTTGTTCTGCACTGAAATCTTCTTATTTTCTTAACGTGATCATGCCTCCCAATGTAGTCAGGGGACACAAGGTAGTCGACAGGATTCGAAATTGTGTCCCTGTGGAAAATCTTATGTAACAGTCCAAGTTGCAGGTCCCTTCTGCGAACACACAAAGGCTGCCATCCTAAATTGTTCATCATGCCGGACACGCAGGCATCATAAGTGAATTTATTATACACCATTCGGGTAGCACGACGCTGCACGCCTTCAAGAGCATAAATTAAAAATTGAGTACCTGGGTCCCAGACTGCACAGCAGTAGTCAAGTTTAGATCTAACCAAAGCATTAAAAACTAATTCTCTGGTGCGTGGTGGAGTGCCACGAAGTACACGGTTTATGAACCGAACTTTGGCATTTGCGTCGGCACAAAGACTCAAAATATGGTCATTCCATTTCAGCTTGTTAGTAATTTGTACTCCCAGAATAGACAGTTTATCCACTACCTGAAGAGTATCTACACTCATAGTGTACTTTGGAATACCCACATTTTTATTTCTAGAAACTGATAAAACTTTGGTCTTGCTAGCATTCAGATTCAATTTCCACTTGATGCACCAGTCTGTGATACGCTCCAAATCATTTTGTAAAATATCTCTATCCGTAGCCTCAGAAATAATTCTGTACAATGTCGAATCATCCGCGAAGAGTGCCTTATTAAATTCAATGACTTCGGTTAAGGCGTTAATGTAAATTAAAAACAGAATAGGGCCACTAATGGATCCTTGCGGCGCGCCAGATGAGACGGGAGCTTCCGTCGACCTTGCACCGTTTACAACCACAAACTGTTTCCTGTCCTGAAGAAATGCACGATACCAGTCGACAATCTGTGCAGACGCACCGTAGCTTTTAAGTTTCAGAAGTAACAGGTCATGAGGTACTGAGTCGAATGCTTTAGCCATGTCTAAGGCTACAAGGTCAACGGTAGCTGCTTCGTCAAGTCCAGTAGCAATGCCATGTATCATATCTAAAAGCAATAATTCACATAATGATCCTTTTCGGAATCCAAACTGTTTCTGAGAGAGAAGATTGTTCAGTTCCAAGTGTACTACAAGATTGCTAACAAGTACATGCTCCATCATTTTGCAGCAAATAGAGGTCAGCGATAGTTTTGAAAGCTGCTTTGATAAATTTATAAGGCTAGTAAATTAGCCCATAACCGCCTAGGTACGAACGTACGCCTTCAACGTATAACAGCGAAAAACTAAGTTCCAGCGCGAGCTTTGTGAGGGGTCCCCGGGGACCTCGAGCAAAGCGGGCAGTCACAGCCCAGTGGTCAGCGTCGTCGGCTCCAAACCAAGAGAATGCCGGTTCGAATCCGAGAACCGACCCAAGTACCGTATGGACTCTAAAAAAAAGGGTCTGAAAGTTCTTTCAGGCGGTTATGGGTTAGAATTTGGATGGGGAACCGAATTATATTAAATTAAATATTAATTTATTTGGAACGAGTTAAGGAGGAACTCTGCGTTGGTTAATCTATTAACCTTGTGATTTAAAATGCATTATTCCATTACGGAATCGAAACGGGAGATCCCGCGAAATAACGTTACCATGCCGTAGTACCAGCACCACCAATGTTAACAACAATGAAACTAACGAAACTGAAACTCCATAGCGAACTATAACTGCACCAATTATCAGCTGTGCTAAAAACAAAAAACATAAGCATGTAACCAGTCTCACTGCTTTGATGCAGCCTCCCATTGGCGAAGGCCGATCAAAGCAGCTGCGTACTAAACCTGTAAAGCTTGATTTATGATGTAAACAACTGCTGAATGAATAATCGTTTATTTTGAAATGATATTGTCGCCATTGTGATAAATAGGCCTTTGTGGCTAAGTTAGCCACTTATTACTACTAAGGACAATCATGAGTAACAAGGGGAAAGAAACATGTTTATTGGCTCCGTTTCAGTTCATGTACTAGTTAGTACAACATGTGACTAACTAGTCATATTACTAGCTTGTCTATTACAACAATAAAGGGGTGGCAAACACATCTGTGGCCATCCAAAGATGACGTCACACAATACACTAATAATGTGATTTGTCGGGCATTGTGGCAACATACACCACAAAGATGTTTCAATTGTTTACACAACATGTTCAACCATGTTGATGTCCATGTTTTTGCCAAGTTGTTTACATCGTGGTATGTGCTTTATGGTGATGCACTTTGGGTCTCGCATACTGAGAATGCTCTTGACACTCTTTGAATTGTGTTTCTAGAAGTACCAAGATTTTCCTTCAGTCATGCCAGCTGTATTGCTGCTGGTGTTGCTCCCTTTGAGGTGATGTTAGGTGGGCGACACGTTAACTGGTATCACTTCGTATCTCCCTTAGTGATTGCCCTTATAGCATCTACTGCTGGTTCAGTAAGCTGCATTCACAAGCGTTTTTCTAATAGTTTGGAGGAATTCCTTCTTTCTTCTGTTTATTTGGGTCGGCACTTCAAGGGTGACTTGAAAAGGTATCAGGATGGTATGCTAGCATTAATACGACACTGTTTGTACCCTCAACTGGATGAATTAAAGCTTATTATTAACGTATGCAAAAAATGGGTTATTAATTTGAATATAGCTTACCTCTAGCAAGAATCCTGACAACCAGGATTGCAGAGCAATAATCCTGACAACTTACTGTAAAGCAGTTATAGGCAATGTCTAATCTAGGAATCTAGGAGCTAGTAAAGGCAGACAACTGGTCAGAGATATTGCCCATATCAGTAAGTAATATCTTTCTTCGTCAAACTGCCATGTCCAAAATTTCTATGGCAGGGACCTCTAATGGCAACTCTCTCTCTGGCTCATATGCGTGCCGAAGTCCCTCACACAGCTAAGCTGACATCATGGTAAAGGAAATAACCCTACCCAGGGCACTAAATGATATAATGATGAGGGCAGAATGTGCTATTTTAGCAAATGTTTCAGGCAGCATTCCCATGAACCTGCAAGAGGTTGTTTGGAACATCTTCAGAAAAGGTGAACAGCAGACCTAGAAGTTGCCATGAATAATTGTGCCCCAAAACTGGAACAGGAGCTTCTCTTAACAGTGGAGGATACAACGAGTTCGACCTCCAGATCCCAAAAACTTAAAATGAACCGAGGATGATCAATCGCAAAGGAGCAATGGCATGACAATACAAGTCAAAATATTGTTTGGAATGCAGAGAAGTGAACTATATAAATATATAAAATTCTTTAAGATTTAGAGGTATGATAGTCGACAGTAAAAATTTTGATCCTGGTGTACGACATCACAATAGAATTGTCCTAAGTAACAACCTTAATTTTTATTTATTTTTTAACCTTTACTTTTCCTCCTGGAATAGCAACAGGTATCAGAAGCAAAAAAAAAAATTGAGACTACAGAAAAAAACATGTATTGCTGCTAGGGGTGAGCAGACTCCTTTCTCACATCTAGTCAAATTTGAGTCGAGTTTGGAGGTAGAGTGTCGAGTTACTTATAGTTATTATGCTAAACCAATTAAAATCAGATTTTCCTCAATTTTACGATACCAACGCAGATTTTTCAAGTTCAATAGTACTGCGCATATTGGACATTATAGACAGACTAAGTCAGCAGTTGCCTACAGCAGGCCAATGTTCCTTGGCAAGAAAAGTTAGGATTCACATCATCACGATTTTGTTGTAGGGATTTTGTATTAGGTGCACGTGGCCTCTTATTTCCCAGTTGAACTTGTTCTCTACTTAATGAGAACTGCCCTGTGAGCTCAGGTTAGACGAGACGCTGTATTATATGATACGATGGTGGCTACAAGTTCTTTACGGGGGGAGGGGGGGTCCACACTCATTGAAGTGCTGAATCAATAGGGATTAGAAATCGCTTAAATGAGTCTCTTGCCGAATTGCAGACCAGCAGTATAGTGTTTTATTCCAACCGATGATGTGATCTGATGATCTGTGATGTGATGCAATGCAGTTTGTAAGAACTAGATTAGTGGTACCCGAAACATGTTCTTTCACTAACATTTACACCACGACGTGTCTCTCTGAATTAAACAGCATCACAACTACCACATGGGACAAGATGTACTCCTTTTCTGGTGGTTGGGACATCATCCTACTCAGCTACTTTCTTGCTGCGATCTAAGATTTCATTTAGGCTTGGTGGAGTAACACTCTGGACACTCTCTGCATTATCTTTATTTCTACTTCTTGTATTGTATTTTTGGTTTTTTAAATACAGTCTTCTGTATAGTGCTTCTCTTCTCTGTTGCATCATTGGCCTGCAGATTTCCTTCTCCACATCAGGTGTGCTCTCATGCCTTGTCATCAGCAGTGTGTTTATGCCTTTGGAAATTTTGAGATAAGATTGGAAGTTGTTACCCTGAAGTACAAGCTGGATGGGACTTATTCCCTTAAATGTATCTTAGACATACAATGGGCCTGAACAATTCCTTCTCCCTCGTCTCCTGTTGTTGGCCATCTACCTGCGTTTTTATTTCTACTGGTTTTTAATCAACTTGTTCAACACACATGATGGATATCCTGTTTACATCAGATACATGTCATGGCGTAAATGTCAAGAGTGAAAGAACGTGTTTCGGATACTAATAACCAAGAGACAAAGCACCAATGATGGCGTTAGACAAGAATTGTTTGGGGGCCCGTCAGAAGGCACATCTAGAAGCAAAATGGGCTAAGGACTTTTTTTAAAGCAGTTGCATTAGTTAGTTTAGTTAGTGATAGATAAATAGATAGATAGATGATAAATAAATTTGGGGGCATGGCCCACCCCCAGCAGCATCACTGCCAAGCACCAAATCAATTGGAATAAATCTCATTTGAGCACTTCAATGACTGGAATCTCAATGAACGGCACCCACCCCATATCCTAGAATAAAGCATGGACGGATGCATGAACGACCCCGGACGGAATTCCCGCTAGAATTTTTTTACATTATCATAATTAATAAGAACCTTTCCTCATACCAATGTATGTACTTAGAATCAAGTTTCGTCCCAAATGTGTGGCGGTCCACTTTTCATGACCCCAATTTTCAAATTGGAAAATGTGAAAGTCAGAACAATACCGTCCTATAAGCATAACCTCACACCATTGTAAAATCTTTGATGCTGTTATTTATGATCATATTTTCCAATTTATTTGTCGTCTCAACTTACTCTGTTAATCAGCACAGGTTCTGTCCGGGTCACTCTGCAATAACTAATCTGCTTATTTTTTTATAGCAATGTCTTTGAAACTTTAGATACTAACCCACTAGTAGATGCAGCATCTTATGGCCTGTATAGTATCAGGCTATAAATGCTGCATGTCTCGCATAAATTACTGCTCCATAAATTACAGAGCTCTGCTATAACTGATCCTATCTTGAAATAGCTGCAACATTGGTTGACGAATCAAAAGGGTCACCAACTCAGAAAGTAACTGTCCGAAGCAGCACAATACAAGGACCCTCATTACGCACTTTGGCAGTTAAATCCCTCCACCCAGTATTACTGGGCCTTGACCCCATTAATGCATCGGACCTATAGATGCCATACCTTAAGAAACACACTAAGGCACTTAAAAACATTTAAAGAAGGTTTAACAAATGAATTGTTGTCTTAACAAATATGCCCTGCACTCCTACAGTATGCAACCTATTTTGACAAATGACTTTCTACCTCTTGTGCTGTTTTCACATTCGTTAAACATTTGAGATTGTCTTTAAGTGTATATTCAGTACACGGACCACTAACTGACTGACTGATTAAGTACTTGTATGTTTCTTTTATTCTGTATATTAATTCGTAGTTCTCCAACTACTATTTTTCCCACTAAGTAATGCACAGTGGAAGCAGTTTAGTGACAATACAATTAGATTATCTCGTCTAACCTGAACAACTCTCGTATGAGTGGAGATAAGAAGAGCTGACAAATACCAGAGGCCATGTGCACCAAACTCAAAACTCCAACGACGAAAACGTGATGTAGTGAATCCAAATTTTTCTAGACAAGGAACATTGGTCTTCTGAAGACAGACATAGTGGACTCCAACTGTTGAATAGTCCATCTCAAATTCCCAGTACCTGTATTAATACTGAAGTTTGAAAAACTGCATTGGTATGGTAAAATTATGAGTTGTCCTTTCAAAGAAAGCATATGATGGTTTCTTCAGATCAGATTTTCCTGTATCAGAAATACTACACACTTGCTGATGCCATCTTGGATGGTTGTAGATCGGTACTGTTGTGATTTCAGTGTGAGCATATGGTCACGTACCATGTGTGATTAACTATTAACTACGCGGCACATTTCACATTTTTAATGCATCAATTCCATATAATTTAAGTAAAAATGACAAGTTTTGCTGCATTTTATCGAAGAAAATTATGATTTTTTTAAAAACCCGATTCGAGTTTGAAGTTTTTAGATCGAATTGAGCTTTCACAATGAAATCAACTCGAAATTTCGAGTTTCGCACACCCCTAATTTTCTGCCTTTTTTAACAACTGCATAATACTTTGACCAAATTTACCTATCAGTGAGAGGTGTGATCACTAATCTGTCAGTGCAACCAAGGTATTCGTTTTGGTAAATAAAGTTCACATCAGTTATTCTGACTAGACAATAATCCTCCTCCTCCAAAAAGTAAAATCTGCATTGTTTGAGCCATTCAAACTCTAGATGTGACTTGATATGGGTTCGCACCTACAAGTGAAAAAAGCTGGCTGTAAACATTTCTTTCAACTGTAGACAACACACTAAGCTATACAACATAACACTGCTTCAAACCAGTAAAACAAACAAATCAAGACCATTAAAAAAAAAGTTGTTTCTCAGGCATTGCCACACTGCCTAAACGCCGCCGCACGGACCTTTTCATTTTCCTTGCTATTTACCGCAGCGCTTGCAACAAAATATGATTACGAAACACTGGACACAAAAAAAAACAACCATCACGGACACCACACCAACAATAGGGATCAGAGTATATCATTATTACTTTTATTATTACTACTATCTATTATTACTCTTAACAACAGCAATTATTGTTGTAATTAGTGTAGCAAAAAAAAATGTAAAAAAAAGACCGCCCGCCCGCATGGAAAAAATTTTTTTCACCCGAAAATCAACTTTCTTTTTTTAAATGGCCCAAGAGGTTTTTTTTGTACCATACTGCTGTATTTTTTCTTAAACTTACCTATGACCAGCTGTAATTTTTTAGGCCTGGAAAGGGAAGGTGGGGGGGGGGGGGG
>JAHWFP010253970.1:0-10377 GCA_023313725.1 Lithobius niger
TGTTACTAGAACTGATCGTGTCACAGGTACAGTAAGATTAAGTCATTTTGGGGTTGTGTTACGATCTTCGAGTTCAGTCATTGTTTCTTGCCCCAGATGTCTTTCATTCATTTGTGGCTGTGCGCATCTTAAGTGGTTGTGGTGTGGAAAAGAAATGGAAGTTGGGGGATAAAAAACAATAAAGACCAGTATGTTTTACGACTCCCAGAGTGCACACATGCGGTCTTTGTCTTGAGCGCCGTTGGCGGTCCCATTAACAGGTGACTGCGAATTACAATCGGCTTCTGCCCTATTGGAGGTAATTGTACGTAAACACTTAATGGGCTTCATGCTTACGTCCTGGCGCTTATTGCGGCATTATGGTCGGTAGTATAGGGCGATAAACAGAAAAGTTGTGTGGTCTGCCCGAAGAATGCTCTGGCCATTGTGTTTCGGCTACGGCGGCCTTACTCAACAAATTTTAGCGGTTAACCTACCTGTTCGGAAGGTCAAGAACGCTAAACCGGCGTTGACCACGATTGCTGCGGAAGCGGAGCGGCGGTTGTCGTTGCGATGACGAATTATTGGTGCAAAACATGACTGGATAAGATCGGTATACCGATGTGCCGGTTGTAAGCGCTTTCTCTGCAAATCCGTTGTTATACTGGGTGATCCAACTAAAGCGTAATGACCCGTTATCCTGAGAATGGCTAATTAGCGAATAATAATGATAGAAATGCAATGATGGGTATGATGAATTAATATTTCAAGGTCATCCTCGTACTATCTTGCAATTGGCTTCTCGGCAGTTGAATTCACTACAGTGTAGCCAGCATGTTCAGAGTTAGCTTTTAAACATCTTAGTAACTATTTTATTTATTATCCGATTTTGAGTCTGTTTTTTTGTTTTTGGTCATATTGTGTCCTTGCGTCCAACTTTCTAATTTACTTTTTCCCAGTGTCGTATCCCGTTTGGAAGATAGCGCGAGGATGATCTTGAAATATTAATTCAAGGTCATTCCTTTTTTGTTCTCGTGTAAACGACACCCATCATTTCATTCCTATCATTATCATTCTCTCAGTAGCCATTCACAGGATGTCGGCTCGTAAAACTTTAGTTGGATCACCCTGTATTATTTTAACGCCAACCTCCCACCTCTCTCAAGTATTACAATGAGATTAAATTAAATTAATACCGGAAGAAAGCAAGGCTATGTAACCAGTTCACAACAAAACATGCAACAAAAACAAGTTAACACTTAGTCATATCGTATTGTCTCTTCCAACTGCTGGTTGAAGGCGCTGTCACAACACTTTCTGGGAGCGAGTTTCAAAAAATTAATAGCTCTCACAGTGAAATAGGACTATCTGTCAACAGTGGTGCGGATTCGTGGTTTTGTCAACTTCATCCTGTGTCCTCTGGTCTGCAAGAGGACAGTCGACCGTTGAAAAAAAAACTGGTCGACAGGCAAAATAACTTCAGACAGAATTGACGAGTCTTGGTACGGTCACCAATTTTAAACGCCTATCAACAAGGGTTGTCAGGTCAATCTTTTTTTAAACGTTCTTCGCAAGGCAAACCCTTTAGTAAAGAACAGTGCCTGGTGACGGCTCTCTGAACTTGTTCCAACCTGTAAATATCACCATTGTAATGGGGTGACCAGGCGTGTACACAGTATTCCAAGTTTTGGTCGGATAAACGTCATATACAATCTTCTTGTATTCGCAAGTGTCCACGATTTGAACGTAGATTTTTAGAATAAAAAAGGAGCATCATTCACAACTTGTTGCACCTGATTATAGAACTTTAATTGGTTGTCTGCAAGGATGCTCAAATCTTTCACGACGGTGTGTTTTTGCAATTGATGATCCGCGGCTGAGTTATATAAGATCATAATTGAGATTAAATATGATATTGTTATTTCCTTCAATTCCGTACCTTTTCGAGGGTTCTCATAGTTAATTTCTGTTGTGAGGTGCATGATAGGTGCTCGGTGGCGTACCCTGGGATTCAGTTGGCAGAGGGGGGGGGGGGATTGGAATTCAAAATTATGTTCGAGAATTCATCTAAGGAGTCTAACGAAACGGAGGGAGGGGGGGGGGGCTTTCACGTCCCTTGCAGTTTCAGTACTTTTAGTACTTTAAGAACAGTTTCAGATTTTTTTGAATTGCAATGAATTAATTACGTTTTGCCATATTTTATTTTTTAGCGAGAATTCTGTTGTGGGAGCAGTGTACCCGCTCTCTCTCGCGTGTGTGGCAGTTCCCAACATTTATAGCGTTATTCAGCTACAATGCATGTTTACGTCAACAGTCCATCCAAAGCTGTCAATCAGAAAAAGTAATCGGTTCGTATTCATCTCGGTGCATTGTTTCATTGTCTTTAAAAAGTTTTCGGTAATAACTCTTATATTTTTTTAAATTAGTTACTTTTGAGCCTTAAGTCAACCGAAGCAATTCAATGCTCGTGTGGCTGAACCGACTCAATTTTGAACATTACCTTCTTTTTTGAGAAGAAGAAGTATCTGGTCAAAGGGAGGAGCAAACCCGAGGATTTGAACCTGGAAACCTCCGATCATCGTAGAGGCCGAAAGACTGTCCAGAATTGGCCAGAATAAGTTCTCCTAGCTGCTGAAGGAGCATGGTAGCCTCTCACCTTACCCTTGCCGGAGTCCTGGCGGGGGCTTTGCCAAGGTCATATAGTTAAAAAAAATTCTTGTATTTTTCAGAACTGTTGTCTTTGTCGTGTGGATAAAGACAACATTGCGTGTTTTTGACTTATGTGTCGACAGGGTTCGCTGCAAGCAGCATGAGTAGTCTCGGGGCTTTGGTTGTAGCTAGCAAGTGAGACTCCAGACCTTTGGTCATCGGTCCCGGTGCGGTTCCGGTACGCAAATATCCTTTTTTACACGGTCAGTCCAGATCCGAGGTGACGCATCGGATCTCAGGCGTCAGCCCGATCACGATTTTGTTTGGACAAATTTTGCATGGACAAGTTTTAGGTTGCTGATTTCTGATGTTGTACGTTTAGTCGCAGCGCGAGCGAGGCACGTATAGTTAGGAAAACTATGAAAAATAGAAAATCACTATTTGCGTGGTGACGCTTGGGATCCGGACTGGCCGTGTAAAAAAAGGATATACGCTTCCGGTATTCCTTCTGCCTTCTGCGCTGTCTCCTGGCGACACTAACGTGCAACTACTCCGTCTTCCCTTTCCCTTCAAGAACCACACGTTCTATTTATTAGGGGGGGGGGGGTGGTAATTTTCGTATTGCAACTCAGTGTTTAAAGGCAGGTTGCCACCAAATTAGCATTGCAGCATTTAGGCCTATCGAGTTGTCTCTCGCGGGAAGAAAAGGAATGCCCATAACAAAACTTTTAAACGCAGCAAACAAGTCACGTGACTCCTTAATTATTGAGTAAAAATGTGGTACGCCCTCGTGCACCTGGAAAAAAGCTATAAAAATTAATGATGCTGATGTCACTAGATGGCGCCACGGAAAAATATAAAGAAAATCCCCTGGCGCCATCTAGTGACACTAATATCGTTAATTGTTACAGCTTGCTTCCAGGTGCACGAGGGCGTACCAAATTTTTACTCAATAATTAATGAGTCAGGTGGCTTGTTTGTTGCGTTTAAAACTTTTGCTATGTGCATTCCTTTGCTTTGAGAGTGAACTCGATAGGCCTAGATGCTGCAATGCTAATTTGGTGTCAACCCGCCTTTAAATTTGATGTATTTAACGTTCGTGTTCTTGTAACAATACACACTTGATGTTATGAACCCATGCCAATTACTATACCTGCGCTTAACAACCAATTTAGGTGTGGTTACTAAGTTAAGACTATTCTGGCATTCCGACCATCAACCCCCCTCGCGACCAACTCTGATGTTAACCTGATTTAGAACCTTTTCTCTCTTTAACTTTTGCCAGCTCGAATACTTAGCTTACTTATTTAGGGACCATTATCGAGTCATGAATTTGTCATTAGCCTTTTAAGCCGAGCCAATCGGCGGGCGGGCGAATTACCACCCAATTTATCACCATTAAACCTGAACCAAAATGGCTAAAGGTATTTCTTTGATTCAGTACAGTCCTTAGCTCAAAGAAGTGCAGGATGTCAGTAATCTAGGCGTTTTTTCCCCATCCGTTGGTGCTCTATTAAAAAAATTACAAAGATACGGGGTGAAACGATATATATACACGGGTTCCCTTTTTAAACACAAATAATCTGGGAATGAAAGGAAACAGTTATCTGTTCTGACTGGGATTTGAACCAATGCATCCCTGTTGGCTTTCCTGTATGACTCAGTTTTGCAACATTAGCTCTAACGTGACTAAATGTTGCAAACGTTATAGTCTCAACGGTACGCACGACACGCTTGAAGGATGTATGTCCCTTTAAGGTGGCAAAGGGAATTTTTTTTAAATTTGAGGTGTTAAAATGTAACAACCATGTGTTTTAGTTACAAATTTTACCAGAAAACAAACCCAATAGTTTTTTGTTGTTGAAAATGTCTGCCACGGCTGCCTAAATTACCATGAATGTGCAAATTAGATACAAAATGTGAAAAAAAATTATATTTTTTTGTTGTTGTAAATTTAGCTTCAAACAAGAACCAAATTCTAAAAAAAAAAAAAACGTATAAGGAAGATCACTAACCAAACGTTTCCCTATTAATAAACAAAAACGGAACGTTAAATGTTTAAAGTAAGGGTCTAAAAGTCAAAACCTAGAAGGTACACGGACAAGCTTTGACAATCAGGGTCTAGGTGTACAATTTTGTCAGTAGAGGCTGGTAAGCATTAGACCCTTACTACACGGTGGTCAGCTTAGTTCTAGTCTATTGGATAGACCGTGTGTCTGAACGGTTGTAGCAGGTTTTCTTTGTTCTTAGAATATTGTTATGGAAATTTAAGAGCACAATTTTCTTGTGACGATTCGGCATTTTGTCTTTTGTTGCTTTAGATTTTTTTATTATATTTCGTAGATTTATGGCAGAGGATAACCAAATTAATGCTCCCTGCTGCGAATATGCTGTCTTGTTACTAAATCGAAAAATATTTTTCAACATAACGCAAAGCAGGAAACGTATACCGTACTACAACTGGATCATCACATGGGTCTTTGTAGGAGGATTTACAGTTTTTTGCCAAAATATATTTATTGCTGACCACCGGGCAGTAAGGGTCTAATGCTTACCAGCCTCTACTGACAAAGTTGTACACCTAGACCCTGACTGTCAAAGCTTGTCCATGTACCTTCTAGGTTTTGACTTTTAGACCCTTACTCTAAACATTTAACGTTCCGTTTTTGTTTAATTCGTGTTACTTTTAGAATTGCAGCTAAACTGTAAAACAGTGCAGTTGACGGTCAAACTTGATAGTTTAACACAGAGACCCTAGGCTGACCCTTACTAACACTGGCTATCGCCAGTGTTAATAATAGAAACAATTTTTTTAATCTACGTCTTCGTCTTGCAGCTGGGTTTTGCTAATTGGCATTGTTGCATAATAACAATGTTTAAAACAATGTAAAACAATCAATCTGGTCGTTTAGAGCTCCATAACCCCTGAACAACTTGACCCATTAGAAAATGCCTTATGGAAAGGGCACATCTACAGAGCAATACCTGTAAAATGAGCTAAGAACCAGCTTTATAGGACAAATGGTTTGACCTGTAGAGAGGACAGACGAAAGTATCCCCAGAACAACATCATCATCATCATCAAGAAGAAGAACAAGAAGTTGTCTATTTGGCCCCTCTCTATATCTCGGTTTTGGCTCGACCGAATTTCACAGTTTTTGGACTGCAGACAGGCTATGACTAGTCAAGGCTAGATTCCAAATTTGGTTTAAAGATGTTTACTTTTGATGGAGTTATAAGCTCTCAAAGTTGAGAGTTTAACACAGCGATCCTAGGTCGACCCTTACTAACACTGGCTGTCAGTGTCAATAAATGTAACGTTATACGTATGTCGTTATGCAACCCAACGCAAAATGTGCACAAATGATACGCCATTAATAAGCAAATTGTATGAAACAGTACCATCAAACATACTGTATTCAATTTATTTTGGTTAGCTGTCTTCCTGTGTGTGTCAATGTAGTTGCCTCCCTAACTTCAGAAAAATTGGAGACAAATTGTGGTTGAAAATCTGATAAGGAATATATTAACGAAAACTAAAATTCTGAGATAAATAGGAATGAAAACCAAAAAAGTTTTTATTGCATAATTGTACCTAAGATTCGATACGCTTTTAGTATGTACTTGACGGCCGGGGGGGGGGGGGGAATTCGTCAAACGAAAGTCTTAATTGGAATATCCATGTAATGCGACAAATGTTTAATATCTGCCTAAATAGAAAATCTTCTAAACGGAATATCGTATAATGGATAATCGTCAAACCGGAAAATAATATGGCTGCGGTTTCTGATGTGGTACATGTAGCTGCGGTGAGCGTGGCAACGCGAGCGCGACGGGGGGGAGGGGGGGGGCGTTAGACGGATTTCCATTATACGAATATGAATAGCTTGTCAGACGATTTTTCGTTACACTGTTATGTACACGTTCTTCCAATTGTGAGATTGTCCAGTTAGATAATCATCCCTCAACCCGACTTGACGTGACCAGATTTCAAACCAGTGAATTCCGGAACACTGTTGCGCATCCCCCCCATCCTGCCCTCATCTCCTACCTTTCTTCTGCCATTTCTAATGCATTCCTGATTACTCTTATGAAGCCGTTGTAACATGTTGGGAAAGTCTTTATTACGGAGATATGGTTCGAACGATACGGAGCGTGTGGGCATTGCAGTGAGATTCTGTTGGTTTCCAATCCCAATCACGTCACTCTCAATGACGTATAATTCATAAGAGCTTACCAGATATTAGATATTTTTAGTGTATAATTTTTCGCTGTTATGGTTTTTACTGCCGTGTGATTTACACTTCCCGAACCAAATTTATTTGGACCTTACCACTGCCAAAAATGGTCAAAAAAGATGTGATATCTTCCCAAAACAAAACTTGTTGAGGATTCCCACCAATCTGTATCGCTGTTCGAAGTTGCGATTTCAAATACCAAGTACTTTCGATAAGTTGGTCCCTCACCGACTATACTCGGTGTGATTAATTTGGTGGAAGAACTTGGCTTTTTATATCCCGACTTCCAACAGCTAATAAGGTTGGATTGAATCTTAATGATTTAAGGTGATTTGAAAGAATTCCTGGTTATGTCTAGTGAACGTAACTAGACTTGCAAACCTCTACCTGAATTCTGTTATCACTACAAGAAATTGTTTCAAGCATTTAAGCAGATAAATATTTTACAACCTATAATGCGATTTATAAATAAAGAATAACTCACACGGTGAAGGGTAAACGAAGCAAGCAGTCTGCATTAAAGACTGGTATATTGGGAGGAAAGAAGAGACAACTGCCACGGCTGGGACTCGAGAACCCAAGACTTCCCTTGGCCGGGCACTCTACAACCAGTGCGCTACCGGGGCTTGTAGCCAGTATCCGACCCGGTAGCGCAGTGGTTAGAGCACCTGGCCTAGTCCAGTGGGAACTCCTGGGTTCGAGTCCCAGTCGGGGTAGTTGTCTTTTCTTTCTTTCTTTCTCAGATGAGTGTATCTTGTATCCTCACAAGCCCAGTCTTTATTGCAGACTGTTTGCTTCGTTTACCCTTTACCGTGTGATTTATTAATTTACAACCGATTAAATGCATTAAATTTTATTTTCAGTAAGACAGTATCATTTCTTTTAAGGCGAAGTGCAGCAAACCATCTTAGCCGCTTTAAAACTTCAGAAGTTTCAGTGAAAAACAGGTGGAATGCTTTTTGTTTAGTGTAAGAAGTGGAGCCTGTATTACAAGGGGCTCGGCTCTAGGATATTAGCGAAGCAGAAGCTAAGAGATGTTCGTGCCGCGACGATTTTCTACGCCCATTTTCGCAAAGCGCACTCAAGAAAACGCTGATTGGTGGTTTTGTTAAGGTGCGAGCGAAACGCTGCTGGTGGCCATTGCCTTAAAACGTACCATGCCGTTATTATCAAGCTGAATTTTTTGAAGAAGATTAGGAGTTGGGAATGAAAATTGGACAGAAGGGGGCGAGTTTTGTATGGAGGATATAGTTTTAAAGTTGATGACCAAACTTTACTTGTCTACATTTTTAACGGCTTGCCCTTTCCGGGTTAACACGATTTTTAAACATAGCTGTTTACGTAAACATAATACAAGTAAAACATAAAAATTTTAAGGGAAGATTTTTAAAAGCTTAGAGGAAAAATGGGAAAATGTTGCAACGGTGCAAAAATACAAGTGTTAAAAACCTATTGTTGGCGTGGAACATTATTACACGTCTGCAGACTAGTGGAGTTGAGTTTATAATGCACAATTAAAATTTAAAAAAAAAGTGAAATCATATCAAAATCCAAAACTGGTCAAGAGGGCCGCCAAGTTCCGAATGGTTCGACCCTTCAAAGGAGTGACGCCAACAAGCCAAAACATTAGCCAAGTTAATCGCGCCGAATAATACTTTGGACGTTAAATGAAAACTCCTACCGAAAGTAGCAATGTTATATTTTTCATTTAATCTTCGAACTATTAATCGGTGCGATTAACTTGGCGAATGTTTTGGTGTGCTGTTGGTATCTCTCCTTTGAAGGGCCAAACCATTTGGAACTTGGCGGTCCATATTTTATCAATTTTTGGTTTTTGATATGATCTACATTAATAAACACTATTTGAGAACAGCTGGTATTGTACAACCTACACACCGGCCACGCGAGTCGCCAACGCCACCAGCCTGCAAACAATGCGCAATGGCTGGTTGCAATTTACAACAATCTCTTCTAATAATGAGGGTTCGATGATTGTTAACGGAATGATTGTTAGCAACAAACTGAAAATATCTATAAATGGCTTGGGTGGCACTGAGCAAAATCATCAGGTGTGTGTGCATAACAATCGGTAAGAAACGTTTGTGTGTGCGTTACAATGTTTGTGCCCTGTAACAATCAGGAAGAGCTTTCAAAAATGGTTGAGAAACAATCAATGTCTGCACGATCGTTGCTGGGTTTATCGCACTTAGTGTCAGAACGGACGAACAGTCAATTCAGCAACATAACAGCAGCGTCCTCCATTGCAAAAAGACATTTACTTCCCTACGAAAACCAAGCAACAGGGGTTCAAAGGGAGGGGGAGCGGCGATGGGGGTGGGGATATTCACACCACACAATGGGGAAATTTGGGGGGGGGGGGGGGGGGGGGGGGGCAGTGGAGAGGGGAAAGGGCTACCAGTGAGAAGGCGCATGGGGGGATATCTGACCATGCACGGGAGAATGTGCAGAGAGGGGGCCGTGGGGAGGCGGAGAGGAGACAGATCGGGGGCCTCGAAGTTATTTTCATTTCGTGCTACCCAGTAAAGTATTTCACTTAGGTACGCGGCAACCGGCTA
Organism: Lithobius niger; assembly: GCA_023313725.1. Classification (NCBI taxonomy): domain Eukaryota; kingdom Metazoa; phylum Arthropoda; class Chilopoda; order Lithobiomorpha; family Lithobiidae; genus Lithobius; species Lithobius niger. Next base: position 9,443 of record JAHWFP010253970.1, read on the forward strand.
GATCGGCGTATGTTACGCCGGGGGTACAGCTAGTAAATTTTAATGGGTAAAACAATGCTTCCTGTGTCTGCAACTTAATGTTAAACCGCTGGTTAAATTGTTCTGTCGTTGTGTACAATTAAAATTAATGGATTAGTGAAACTCGCTTAAATATTAAAAACACTATTTACTTTCTGCCCAGAATCCAGTTAAGATTTTAAAAAAATAATACCATGTACGAATCCATGGAGTCTGGGGAAGGGTCAAGACCGTGCTGCATGATGCCGGCCAAGCCACATCACGCTGAATGAGGCATTAACTTCTTGCTAAAGGTTCTATCATTGTCGACGATTAAAAGAACACGATTAGTGAAACTCGGTTAAATATTTAAAACGCTATTTTACTTTCTGCCTCTCCCAGAAGATAAAATTGCAAAGCCGGCATGCGAAAGGTTTGGACTTTGTCGTAAAAAGGCGTTTTTCTTATTTCCGGTGGAAATGTTCACATGTAAGTGCTGCATGGAGTCCGGGTCAGGGGAAGCGGTGATTGAGTAAGCGAAGCGAACGAAAATCAACGTTTGTTAGCCAGTGTGGGCAAAAAACTCATAGATAACGCTCCAGGTTTTCATTTTACTTGAAAACGGCTTCTGATTTTTTAACCGAAACGTCGTATTTTTTTTTTTTTTTGGCACCAATTTTGCGAGAAGCAGGAAGCGCTTCAACAGATTTTTTGAAAAAAAGCGACCTCAACAGCGCTAATACAAACATTGGCTTATTTATAAAACCTTCGTCATACCATCCATTATTCAAGACGGGATAGCCAATGGCTCACTAGAAATAACTAAATCAGTTGCAAACCTGTTTACGTTGCCGTTTGGACTTATATGTCAGACTGCCTGAGCGGGGAATCGAACCCAGGACCTTTGAAACCAAAGGCCAAGGTTCTACCGCTGAGCC
>JAHWFP010253970.1:10477-20626 GCA_023313725.1 Lithobius niger
ATGTGTAAAACAATGAAGGTGTGATTTTTTTTTACTGTTGTTTTGATAAAGTGGCCGAAATGTATCGCTAATGAGCCACGAAATATCAAGTTAGTGTTATTTTTACCATCCATGTTTATAATGGTGGGTACGGCGAAGATTTTATAAATAACCCAATGTTTGTATTCGTGCGATTGAGGCTGCTTTTTTTTTCAAAATAATATGCACCACTCGACTTTAATTGATTTTTTTTTACCTTGACTGAAGGTGACACGTCGCCACTCAAGAAAGCTGTTGTCGCTCGGGCAAGGCGTGATTGTAGAAAGTTATTCTTTGCTAATCGCGTGGTGAATGTTTGGCACTCTCTACCTGGTTATGTTGTTTAGGCGCCCTCACCTGCTGTTTTTAAACCTAAACTTATAAAATGTGACCTTCACAAATTTTCAAGACGGTCCTTCTGACATTGCCATATTCTGGTAAATTTTCATTTTTAGACTTTTCTCTTTTTTTAACCCTTTTTTAACCTATGAAATGCCGTTAGCCACCAAGCCATTTTACCTATTTGTTAATTTAAGCTGGGTGTTTTAAGCTTTGGTGTCCTTCTATGTCCTGTGACTTAAGATGCAAAATATTATTATTATTATTACTTATGGGAAAATGAGCTTTTTATTAGCCCTGAAAAAACCTCTTTCATGCACAGTACAACGTCACACACAACTTAGAAAAAATTGTTTTATCAGTATACACGAACTAACTTGTAACTATCAACAACCTTGTACCTGTCCTAAGCTAAATCAAGTTGACAATTTAACCCGTAGCCGCCTAGATACCAACGTACGCCTTCAACGTACAACAGCGAAAAACTAAGTCCCCGCGCGAGCTTTGTGAGTGGGCCCCGGGGACACTGAGCAAAGCGAGCAGTCACAGCCCAGTGGTCAGAGTCGTCGGCTCCAAACCAAGATAGTGAGGTAGCTTAGCGTTTTATTAGGACACGCCGGACAAAAGCATGAATTTTTTTTGTGGCTTGGTTACTGCATGGGCAATAAGGAAATGGGCTGCTCCATGCAATCTGAACATATATTGGGCTGAAGCAGGCCTCAAGTACCAAAATAAGTAACAAAACTACACTTTTCAAGACCATTAATACACGAATCAGTATAATAAGCTGAAACTTACTACAGTAGTTCTACACATCATTTATGATAAATAACGTTCTATAATAAAATGTCGAAAATCCAAAGGAAATGGATATACAGCTCACTTCCGGTAAATAGTCTTTATCACTTAACTCCTAAACCGTTTAACCGACAGGTCTCAAATTTTGCAGGCATATTCTAGAGACCATTTACGTCAATTAATATTTAATGACATTTTGTTGTAGCTCTGCCGGAAGTGATGGTAAATGTCACTTCCGGTATTTCTTCACTTAATGAATAACTTTTAAACGGGTTTGTCGGCACGTTCCAAATTTTGCACATGCCTTTCTTACATCTATGATAAATAATGTTCCATGAGAAAATATCGAAAAGCCAACCGGGTGTGAATATACAGCTCACTTCCGGTAAATAGTCTCTATCACGTAACGCCTAAACCGTTCTCCCGATAGGTGTCAAATTTTACAGGAATATTCTAGAGATCATTTCCGACAATACTATCGAATGATATCTGTCGTAAGTCTACCGGAAGTGGTAGTACTGTCAGTCCCGGTAGGATTTCTTTGTCCAGATGCATATTTCCTAAACGGTTTAGTCTTTTACATTATTTTAAGCAGCGAAAAACCAAGCACGTAATGTCCTAGGATGTTTTTTTTTTTTTATTCACACAAGCACTCAGTCCAAGCACGGCAACAATCGAGAATAAGTACAAGAAACTTATTACCACTGTTCGCAAGAATGGCTCCGAGGATACGGTTTGCAGTACCTCGGACGAAACTATAAGACTTCTTGGTCTTTCGAAGTTATTGTTGCATATCTCAGAGGAACATATGCTGTATCTTCACCATTGTTGCAAACAGTGGTAATAAACTATACTTACACAAAGTCCCTGAATGAACCAGCAAATTAAGGGAGCTATGTCCTACACTGATTAACATGTATATTCACATCCGGTAGTTGTTCTGCTTTCTCATCGAACATTATCATAGATAACAGAGGTATGCGAAAAATTTGGAACCTGCCGATTAACCCGTTTAAAAGTTATTCATTAAGTGAAGAAATACCGGAAGTGACATTTACCATCACTTCCGGTAGAGCTACAACAAAATGTCATTAAGAATTAATTGACGTAAATGGTCTCTAGAATATGCCTGCAAAATTTGAGACCTGTCGGTTAAATGGTTTAAGAATTATGTGATAAAGACTATTTACCGGAAATGAGCTGTATATTCACTTCCTGTTGGATTTTCAACATTTCTCATGGAACGTTAGTTGTCATAAATGATGTGTAGAAGTACAGTTTCAGCACATTATATTAAACAGTTTATTAAAGGTCGTGAAAGTGTTTCCCTGTGCGTAGTTTTCTTACTATTTACATATTTTGGCGTTTAAAAGGCCTGCTCCAGCCCAATGTATGTTCAGATTGTGTGGAGCAGCCCATTTTCTTATTGCCTATAAACCAAATAAGCCACACACAAAAATTCATGCTTTTGTCCACCAAGTCCTAATTCTATCGAATTTTGTCGCTAAGCTACCTCACTAAGAGAATGCCAGAACCGGTTCGAATCCGAGAACCGACCCGAGTCCCATATGGACTCTAAAAAAAAGGGTCTGAAACTTTTTTTTCGGGCGGTTATGGGTTAAGATAACCTAGGCATCATTATTGGCGATAATTGGAAGTTTTATAAACACATTGATTGCCTTATTAAAAAAAAATTAGAGGGATGATTCCAGCTTTGTATAACCTCAGAGATAATTTAAATCAAAAAACAAAACTTGTGCTTTTTGAAGCTTGGGTCATCTCTGCTGTTAGGTATGCTTGCACTATTTTTGGCTCAACAACAAAGTGGTAGATCGACCGCTTGCAAAAAAACTTTAAACAAGACCATTAAAACATTGTTTGGTAGCAACAATACTAAAACCACTAAGGAGCTTACTTCTGAATATAGTGTGGCTTTTAGAGTTTTAGAAATTTTTATAAACTTACCATTATAACTAATTATTTCTTCGACCAAACTTTACAAACTCCAACTGAGCGACCAGGCAGAAAAACTACGACATGGCTTAAGGCTCCACTCTGGAGAAACTCTTATGGAAAAAGAGGTAACTTATTTGTGATACCACTAATCCTTAACGAAATACCAATGCACATCAGAAATGATTTTAAGAGTCATAATGTTAAAAAAAAACTTGATAAAAGGTGGTTATTTATGGATTTAAACTTAATAAATTAAATTAAACGAATTGTAATGTGAGCAATATTATTTATACAGAACGATAATGAATGTTGTAAAAAAAATAGTTCGAATTCAGTGCACTCACATGCATTTACGCGTCGTGCCTTGTTGTGTATTACATTTGCATATATGAATATCTGAATAAATTATTATTATTATTATTAAATGCTATAAATGCTGATTTTTATAATGCTTTTACTTGATTTGATTTTATGTAGGCTACTACACTTCTTAGAGTGAAAGAAATAAATTTCAAATCCCAAAAATAAATCGCAAAGAGTTCTTTAAGGAACGTTCCAGTCTACAAGCGCTTTTGGTGAAAAGAACGTTTTCATTTTCTTTATCTGTATTAAAAGACGTTTGTTCGCCGTTTAGTAGCCTACTCTTAAGAGATAATTCTTGAGTGCCTTTCTGTCCTGGTAAAATCAAATCGTGCTTAGCGCAATATTCTGTGTTTTTATTAAAATGTGTACGCAGTGTTTTATACGTTAAATTCGTTTTTTTATTTTAAAAAGCACGAATCATCATCTGATCTCCTTGATATTCTGCGAACCTTTTACCCCAAAAATGGCGGCCTCCAACCTTCACCATCTTCTACGTGCGTATTTTGTCCAGTCTAATACTAATATTACAAGGGTTTTGAGTTTAGCGCCGGAAGTAGGAAGTATCAATCGCTGAACCTATATGACGTAAAGCCGTTATTTAGATCTATTATACTATCTTACATATGGTTAAAGCTTGTTATGTTAGGCCTACCCACGCATGTTGAATTGCGCATTCTTAAAAATATTTCGTAACGATCCCCTACTTATATAAGAATTTTCCTATGGGCCGAAATGGGGGTTCCCCCAAATTCCTACTCCCCCCCCCCCCCCTCATCCCAACTGAAGGTCCGAGACAAAAAAACGGACCTCAGTCAACGGGAGTTGGGACGAAATACGAATAAAAATGGCTAAATGACAAATATTAAGTTCTTACGTTGTTTGGAATGGGTAAACCGCAACAACAATTTTAAAAATGTTGATGCTTGAGGTAAGGTTTAATTGATCGGTTATCAAAGCGGCAAAGGAACACAAATAAACTTACCTGTAAGGTTTCAGACACTGCCGTGTTTCTGTACTGTTTAATCCACGGGAAACCTTACCGGTGAATTCAAATGTTTTTAACATTGTTATTTTTTCACACGATACGTCGGCTAATGATTGGTGCATTCTACTTGGCTAAACGACATCGCTGGAAAATTGTTTAAAAACTAGTCGCCTTAGTGGGCTTACCACAGCTAACTCTGGCAGGTAGTTACGGGTTTTGTGCGAGTCCTTAAAAACATGAAAATTTCCTGGAAAGTAATAGTGAAATATCATGCCTGGAAATGTATTTGAAAATCTTGAAATACGATATATGGATCATCAGTAGAGCGATGAACGGAATGTAGACGACGTGATTGAAGAACACTGAAAAATTTAGTCAAGAAAGTAGTCGAGTGTGTAACGTATACATTATTCTTCCTTTGTTTGGGCACGTTAGACGTGGTATGTCGATTGTTGGAGGGCGAAATGAAAGAATCCGTGTTTCAGCTAAACGATACACATTTAAACCAAACTAAGCTACGTTGTTAATTTCGAGGCCAGGCAGCTAGAAACGATAGAATGGCGTATTTATTTCGCAGATGCAGGCTTTCAGAGCCGAGTTGAATTGTTTCAAAGCGGCCAGCAACAATCGACTGCATGCCTAAAGCTTTGTAGCGCGACGCCATAGCTGTAAAAAAGGTCCACGGATTACAAACAAAAACGTCAAGTGTGCCGTAAAAAAGGGGGATATATGATTGAATTTTCACTTGTTAAAATGAACACGGATAAAAATTGATGATTTTTTAATTGAAATAATAAAATGTACACTGCAAAAATGGCGTTGTGAGTTACAACACCTACATAATCCTAAAACTCGTTATAAGGACGCTCTTGGTCTTAAAACGAGGTTTTAGGTGTTGTAAAGCATAACGTCTACAAACGCAACGTCTAAAATCAGTTTTCCAAGGACGAATATTTGTAGATGTTGCGTGTTTAAACGTCTACAAAATAGGTGTTGTAAACTACAACGTCTATAAGTGTTGTAAACCACAACGTCTATAGGTGTTGTAAACCACAACGTCTATACGTGTTGTAAACCACAGCATCTGTAGGTGTTGTAAATCAAAACGTCTATAGGTGTTGTAACGTACAATATCTATAGGTGTTGTATACCACAATGTCTATAGGTGTTGTAACCCACAACGTGTATAGGTGTTGTAAACCACAACGCCTATAATACCTAGTAAGGCACTGAATGACGTCACCAATATAATTATGAGTAAACATTCTGCTTAACAAAATATGTGAAGGATGACTTTTCAAGTTTTAGATATTTTGTTATAGTCCATCTTTGAAAAGATTTTCAGTCTTTGGCTGAAAATACTGTCGACTAAATTGTTTTATACCAGTTTGGTAAAGTAAAATTGTGCCTGGATTTTATTGTTCAGTTAAGTTTTTGGTAATAATTTAATAATGCCAAACAAAAATTGCAGTCCTTTAGTTTTGCAGCCAAACTGCAGCCTTTAAGCTGTGTCTGGATTTTTTATTTTTATATTGCTTTAAAAACTGTAGGTAAACCATTTCTGCGAAAACTGGAAATTCAAATGGTAAATGCGCGAGTAAGCTGAACCGCTAACAGAAGCCTCGAGTGAAGCAGTATACTATTGCACAGTAACTCTTTAGCTAAGTTTGGTACTGATGTGTAGTTAAACCATCAATATCAGTAAATGTTTGTCTTCCCCCTAATTCATTTAAAACGTTTCTGACGTTAGGGACGAATTAATAAAAAGTACCCAAGCAATCCGAAAACCACAACAAATGTACAGCTGCTTCTGAAAGTGGTGGTTTTACAAGGGTTCTATGTATCGAAATCTCCGTTTATTCGGTGTGTTTGGACAATACACTCATCTTCTTGACTCATGACCCTCATTTGCCCCGTGGGCTTGTACGGTGACCAATCGGATGGAGCACTTCCCACCGACTTATCAAAATAACAAAAGAAAGATAAATGACTTACGTGCGTTGTAGGTGTTGTAAAACGCAACGTCTATTGTAGATGTTGTAAAACACAACGTCTGTTGTAGGTGTTGTAAACCACAACGTCTACTGTCGGTGTTGTAAATCATAACATGTTGTGACCACAACGTGTTGTAAAAAAGGAGACAAATAGGTGTTGTGATAGACGTTGTGATTCACAACGTCTATGCAATTAAGAAAATTCCATCTGTTTAGGTACTGTTGTGCTTTACCAATCATATATTTAAAACGTAAAGCACAACGGCACCTAAACAGATGGAGTTTTCTCAATTGTACGTTTTATTATTTCAATTAAAAAATCATCAATTTTTATCCGTGTCCATTTTAACAAGTGAAAATTCAATCATATATCCCCCTTTTTTACGGCACACTTGACGTTTTTGTTTGTAATTCTTCATTTGTTTGGGCATGAAAAGCTTTGAAGGGTTTGGCTTTAATTGTATTTAAATGTAAGGTTTCACGTGGACTAAACAGTACAGAAATGCTGCAATATCTGAAACCTTAAAGGAAAAGTCCTTACATTTTTCGGAAAGTAATGGGTTTCTAGTCGGAACTTTCAGCCTCGAACTCCACCCCGCCCCCACCCCACCAAGGACAAACGTGAACTAAGTGTATTGCACGTGCTTTATCTTAAGCCCTTGTCCTTTAGAACACATTTCTTGTTTCTGGTTAAACTTCTATTCAACACAAACTGTTTTTGTCTGCACCGATTTACAGACTGAGTCAGGCGGGACATTTTACTACCTTCCTTCAGCGCCCAAAAAAAGAAAAGCCGCTCTCTGCACCGATAACTTAAAAAAAAAAAAGAGGCGAACTTCGGAATGGAAGTCTTTGAAGCCCGGCAGGTCGTCAATAAGTGAAGTTTTTGGAGCTTTTTTCAAAAGGAACCTCTTCTTTTGTTGCATTCTGGCTCTTTACGAATTTCCTAATTATCTTCTTGAGCTTTTCTGCGGCTTCTGCATTGACGCAGGTCTTTATTTGGCTGCAGCTTTCGGATTTTCTCCTTTGTGGACGTTTTGCAAAAATATTAATTGAAGGATGTCGAATGAAAAGATTTAGTAAAAAAAAAAAAAAAGAAATTCTTTTGCAGCACAGGAAGATTTTCGGTGCCTTTCTACTCTCCGTGATTGTGTTCTCTCACCTGAAAAACCAATTTTTGTACGTTACTAAACTCTTCTTAATAAGTTACTTTTGTGGTATCGTGGCTGTCGAGCACGTTGTTGGCGTGCTGGTGGGGGTTGAATTTTTTCCTCCGTGAACCTAAATTAAAAAGAAAACTCAAATTCATGCAGTAAATTCAACATATGTACAGGCCGGTGAGGCAATTAAAGTGTTGCGAACCGATATCCTGTGAATGGCTAATGAGAGAATAATAATGATAGAAATGCAATGATGGGTGTGATGGGGGACGTTTACACGAGAAAAAAAAGGAATGGCCTTGAAGTGATATTTCAAGGTCATCCTCGTGCTATCTTCCAAACGAGATACGATACGGCAAAAACGTAAATTAGAAAGTTGGACGCAAGAAGACAATATACCCAACAACAACAACAAAAAACAGATTCAAAATCGGATAATAAATAAAATAGTTACGATGATGTTTAAAAGCTAACTGTGAACATGCTGGTTGCACTGTAGTGACGCCAACTGCCGAGAAGCCAACTGGAAGATAGCACGAGGATGACCTTGAAATATCAATTCAAGGTCATTCATTATTTCTCGTGTAAACGTCCCCCATCACACCCATCGTTGCATTTCTATTATTCTCTCATTAGCCATTCACGGGAAATCGGCTCGTAACACTTTTGTTGCCTCACCCTGTATTTATATATCGTATAAAATATACAGTAAAATACAGTAAAAATGTATTTCTTTTTTGCCCCAGTAAACTGCTTCCCACTGTAACATCTGCAAGCAGGTTTAAATTTTCGGCCTAAAACCAGGCTTCGTCACCTACAACAATGATACAAATAGTACGAAGCAGTAAAACAAGCATTCTGACGTTTCACGAATCGAAAATACTTTAAAAAAAAAAGAGTGAAATACAATTAAAATATGGATTAAGCCCCAGACACGACTACACTCGACCCGCCATTTTTAAAGTGACACTCGCGCCACCATCTTCATATACGGTTAATTGGCAAATCTTAAAACCAGGTTTTCCATTTTTCCATCTTGTTAAAAATTTGTAACAACATTCATAACACGAGGCTTATTAGCCTCAAGAATTTTTAGGATTGGAGAGGATAATTTGTGACCCCTTCTGAAACGTCTTAGATTCATTCCTATTAGTTCCTTCTAAGTTTGCAGAGGGCGCCATGAATTTTATGTGGGAATTTCTACTGTTTTCAGCCTAAAATTAAATTAGACTAAACGAAACTAGCTTGTGTTTAATTATTCTTTAGTTTAGCTTAGTTGTAATTAGTTTACTTTAGATTTGGGCTGAAAAATGAGCAAAAGTTACTAGCTGGAACGCGTGGCTCCCTCTGAAAACTCGGACGGAACTAATAGGAATGAATGTAACACGTTTCAATAGGGATTTATAGAGTTAGAAATTCTCCTCCCCACCGCTATAAATTCTTGTTAGCACCAACAGTGTATTCCTCCGGCTTGAGTCGAATTTTGTCAATCGGTTTCTAGAACGAAATAATGGTTGCACCCATGACAGTGATGTAGTGGGTACATTGATGCAAGTGTTTGATAACGTGCACGGCATATGCAGTTTCCAAACACGTGTATCGTACCCACCACATTACTGACGCGGGTGCAACTATTATTTTGGTACACGGCGCCGACTGACGAACTTAAATTCAATTTGACGGCAACAATGCGGTGCTACAATCAACAGCAATACACTATGGAGCAGTGACATTTGCCGCCAGATTGGCACCAGTATGGGTTTTGGAGGGCATAACTGCAAGGTGCACTACACTGCAAACCCGCTGCGTTGTTTTTACATTATTATTGCTTGTAAAGTTAACAACTGGGAGAAACGAACATGGAGAGTGCTAGTCAATTCAACAAGTTTTGGCAATTTACTAAGACTGTGTTTAAACGACTAACTGCGTCCATGTAATAAAAGCATACCATCAATGTCGATGTTACAAAAAAGAAAACTATCTATTGGTGACACTCGGGGATAAGTTAATGTTGCTAAATGCATTGTAGAGTAAACAAGCTCATCTTTCGTGTATCACGTAAACTTTACAAACATACGTGTAAATGCAACGATATGGTTTGTACATTATTATTTTAATAATTTCAACAGAGTAACACACATATGAACTAGGACATCATGTAAACGATATCATTGGAAAACATGTAAAGACAACAAGCTATTATGTTAGGATAACAAATTACTAAGTAAATTCGACAATTTATGTAAGAAAAACTAGACAACACGTACGCTGAACAAACTTTGCTCACTGTACAAAGGAGCCAAGTTAAATTTACAATCGGCTTGTATTTAACAACATGTTAACTTTACTAATAGGCTGAGTAGTATTCACAAGTCAATTAGTAAATTCAACACAGTGCGTTGTTTGAACTAGAAATTATGTTGGCTGAACAAACTTTGCTGATTGTACGAAGCAGCCAAGTTAAATTTACAAACGGTCTAGTATTTAACAACATGTTAACTTTACTAATAGGCTGAGTAGCATTTACAAGTCAATT
>JAHWFP010253972.1:0-15511 GCA_023313725.1 Lithobius niger
CCGTCTGGTAATCTTGATATGGGACTGCATACACTATCTTGGTCTGGTGGAAATAAATCATTTTCACGAACTGGTGTTTTTATGGAGGGTGGGGGAGGAACTGATGGGTTAGATTTGCTGTGGGTAGGATACCTGTGGATGGCACAAGGTTCGTCTAGCAGAAGAGGCACAGGAGATTGATATTTCGGGTCTGAGTCTGGGCAGCTTCTTTAAATTTCGAGGGTAACGAAGATGGCATTTGACTCCTTGTTGGCTGATGATCTTGTGGACGACGTCACTTAACTGAGGTAAGTAAGTCACAATCTCTTCCGTCTTTTCTGTTTTCATGGACGACAGGTTTTTATTTTGTCACACTTTTGCTCTTTTCGAGGCTTTCTTCGTTTCGATATTGGTAGATGCACTGGGAAATTTTCTTAGAAAGAGGATTTCCAGCGCATCTAATCAACACGGAAACGAAGAAAGCTTGGAAACGAGCAAACGCGAGACAAAATAAAAACCTGCCTACAGTGAAAACAGTAAAGCCCTCATGATTTACATACCTCAGTTAAGTGACAACGTTCATAAGATCCTCAGCCAACAAGGAGTGGAATGCTATCTTCTTTACCCTCCTAATCTAAAGAAGCTGCTTAGAACTCGATGAAGTCCAAACACTACCCCTCACACCCCTTGGTACCAGAACCCCTAATCGGAAATCCCTACCCCCTATGCTCCCTCCGCTAGACGGACAAAATAAAAATCTGCCTCCAGTAAAAACAGTAAAGCCCTCGTGAGATACGTACCTCAGTTAAGTGACAACGTTCACAAGATCCTCAGCCACAAGGAGTGGAATGCCATCTTCTTCACCCTCCAAATCTAAAGAAGCTGCTTAGAACTCAGAAGTCCAGACACTACCCCTCACACCCCTTGGTACCAGAACCCCTTAATCTGAAATCCCCACCCCCCTATGCTCCCTTTGCTAGACGAACCTCATTCCACCCACAGGGATCCTACCTGCAGCAAATCTAACCCATCAGTTCTTCCCTAACCCCTTTCCTAACCCCCCATAAAAACACCAGTTCATAAAAATGTTTTATTTGCACCAGACGAAATCTGTTCCCTTACCAAGACAGTGTACACGCAGTCCCATACTAAGATTGCTAGTCAGTTTATCTGGAAGAAATCAGACGAAGGCTAGAATGGAGACTTAAACAACACATTGGTGCAACCCACAGATTAAAGAACACTACCGTGCACAGATACGGTACACTACACGGCAACGTTAGGCCTCATTTGCTGAGTCATGCTTCGCACTTGATTCGCCAGTAGGCGTAGAGATCGACCCCGAGGAGCGTGGTATAATTAGAAAGTCCTCCATAATAAATATGCAGGCTTGCGCAGTGGGATCGCGAGCAGCCTCGTCTGCACGTTTACAGAACAATTCAAACAAGCTACGTTAATGACGAGTTCGAGTCCGAGTTGTGAAAGTTGTTTTTCTTTATTGGCAAAACATATTAACCTGATAATCTTAGCATTACATTCCTTGAATGTGATGTTCCCCTGGAGGTTTTTTCCCGGTCCGCGGTCGCCTGCTTGCATATCCCACTCGCATGTGCGTCACAGTCCTCCCTAATAAATGCGAGAGCGTGGACGCTTTCGGCATTCATTTTCCTCCAGAGGTGTCTATACGCCACCCCGCCTGTCGTACGGAATTTGGATTCAACGCCGGAAGATGGTCGCTGTTGCCGAAGCTACCGCTACGTCTGCCGCTCTCTCTCATGCTCTTACTCACTTCTCCCTCGGCAACCGCTGGGCCTCCGCCCTCGACCTCGCTGCCGTCGGCCCATCCCGGACGACACCACCGGATGTCGCCTTTCAACGTGGTGTCGCCTCTCCTTCCGGGACAGCGGACAGCGCCTACGGCCCCTTTGGACCTGTCGTCCCTACGGAACGATCTCCAAGCCGCCAAGGACAACTACCGTGAAGCAAAAAGAAATCTTCGCCAAGCGTCACTTGCCACCCGCTTTCCGGACCGTAACTCTCCATTAGACCTGTCGTCCAATTCTTCCCGCATAGGCCTCAGTGTCGCACGCAGCGTAGTCCAAGACACCGTCCATGACACCGTGCGACATCTACAAGACAACCCCCCGATGCCACTGCCGTCGTGTTCATCATCGATCTGGAAAGCTCGTACTCAAGACTGGATCGCGTCCACATCCAGCCACGATGCACACAAACCTGTCGCGATTTTCCGTCCGAAGACCGCACGCTCTGTCGGCCCAGCCAACGACACTTGTCACACTTCTTCCACCGGCCGAGAAGAGAATTCATTTCCTGGACGACGCATCGCTGTCGCTCGCAGCGCTTCTCAAAACCGTCGAGGAGACAGTCTCGGACTGCTTTTTATTTAAACCTTCACAAACTGCTGACGCTCCCGTCATCAACCGGGGCCTTAAGACTGGTTTTGGCTTTGCATTACGCGACAAAGACTCCAAGCCACGCAACCTTCTCGGCCAATCGACGACATTACTAACGTGCTTACTCTGCAATGAGGGCTCACTCCTCGGCAGAGGCCAACCTCTCATCCTTGATAAAGTACCGCCAAACCCACGACCCGGCCGTGAAAATAGCTTCTTCCGCCCGCTCGGAGATGGCGCAACCAATCCGCATAATTTCGACACCTACCCTGAATGTGAATTTTTATGCAGCGAAATTAAAATGGACTTCGGAACAGCTCTCTCCATTCCGAAGAAGGCCGATATCCCAACCTTTGTTCTGTACGAAAACGACAAATGCCTACCCCTAAGCTTATGAGTGGCCTTACAAGCCGACGTCCTCAACACGGCAATTAATGCCTTATGTGAAAAACTCTCCTCGGATGCTAGTCCAGAAGAAATTCGCAACCTGTCGCCCCTTATTTCACAACTCTTCCAGAAAGCAAGTTTCGCAATCTATCATTCCTTGAATTGGGCAACCTGAGCACTTTTCAATAACACTCTTCTCCTTCGCGAAATCGCCCTGTCGTCCGCAAATAACATAAACATATCAACACGACACCGTCTCCGCATCCCACCTATCCATGAGTCGGACACCCTCTTCCGTGGCCTCATTCCGACTCTAGCACCACACTTGGACATCTCTAGGATGCCTAAGCCTCAAAAACAAAACTCCTCATCCAGTCGTCCTTTTCAGAGAAGCAAGCAAGCCAATCCCCGCCTCCCGGTGGACGACTGGTTCAAGGCTGCGGCTACGACACATCCCAGTCGTCCAAGTGACAACACGTCCTTTCAGCCGAGAAATCAGAAGCCCTTTCGGGGCGACCCTCCTTGCTCCCGCTCCGACCAACGTAACCAGCAGAAGCCGTGTCTCGTCACCAGTGGGCAGAAATAACTATCGCAAAAACCAACAATGACGTCTCCCGACTCTTTTGTTTTCCAGTCGGGGCAAGATTACGTCACTACTTCCCAGCCTGGCAAAAGCTAACCACAACTTGGAAATTCTGTCAATCATAAAACATGGGTTTCGGCCAACACGCCTGCACCAACCGCCACTGTCACCCTCCCCCCCTTGGGAATTCTCGCCTCCAACAACTCAGTCCCTGCCTTTCGAAGTCTCAAACTCTATGGAAATCCGCAATAAAGGGGTGCCAATATCTAGGCCCAGGCTTTTACAGCTCCATTTTACCCGCCCAAAGAAGTCAGAGGCTCTCGTCTGATATTCAACATGAACCGCTCAACAAATACATTCACAACGAACACTTCAAAATGGAAACCCTTGAGTCCATCCGTCTCTCGTTCAAACAAAAAGACTGGACTGTTTCGATCGACCTGGAAGACGCCTCTCTCCACGTCCCTCTTCATCCAGCAATCAGCCATCTTCTTCGTTTCATGTACAACCGAAAGGTCTACGAATTTCGCTGTCTTCCCTTCGGACTGAATGCAGCTCCAAGGATTTTCACGTTGATTTTAAAACCAATCCTGGCACACCTTCGTCAACAACAAATCCAGGCCAGCGCCTACCTAGATGACTGGGCTCTTAACAATCCAGACCCCCACACGCTGGAAATCAACAGAGACAAGACCATCTCCTTATTAAACCACCTGGGTGTCGGCGTGAACCACGCAAAGTCCCGTCTCACACCTGCTCAAATATTCACGTTCCTCAGAGCCTCATTCGACCTACGATCAGCAAGAATCTCTCCTTCACCGGAACGAATCGAGGACCTCCTACGTCACATCCGACTTTTCCGACAACGAACAAGTTTTTTGGCCCGAGAATTCAACTCCCTCATAGGAAAATGGATGCAATGGTAAACCTTGTCCCATACGGCCTTTGGATGGTCAGGCCTTTTCATCACCACCGAATAGACAACTGGTCCATCAACCAAAACCAACCGGACAATCAGATCCCGTTCAACGAGGACTTCCCCTTTGAGTCTCTCCTATGGTGGTCAGACGTCACGAACCTAACGAAGTCATTACCACTCCAAGAACCCGCGCCCGACCTCATCATCTTCACAGATGCATCAAAGACTGGCTGGGGCTCACACCTAGACAACCGGGATATTTCCGGCCTTTGGCTGACACCATTTGACGACCACATCAACATCCTCGAACTACGAGCAATCCTGCTTGCCCTTCAACACTTCCTCCCTCAAATCCGGAACAGAGTTGTCCAGATACAAGCCGACAACACCACTGCCCTAGCCTACATCAGGAGGGAAGGTGGAACGAAATCAAGACCCCTACACAGACTAACCTCAGAAATCTTCAATCTCTGCAACCCAAACAACATCACGCTCCTGCCACTCCACATCCCAGGCAACAGGAATGTGATTGCCGACTCCCTATCACGTCAGATACCACCAACAGGCGAATGGTGCCTCAAGAAATCCACCTGCGAATCTCTCTTCAACATCTGGGGCACGCCGATGTTAGACCTATTCGCCACGAAGCACAATAGCACGAACGAAACAGCAATAGCAGTAGACCCTCTAACATTCCCAAGGCACAACCTATTCGCTTACCTCTTCCCACCCTTCAAATTACTTCCACAAGTACTTCGGAAAATAGAGGAAAGTCAGATCCTATTCTATGGCCATCAGCAGCGTGGTTTCCACTCCTTCTAAACCTAGTAGTCGACACTCCAAGAAGTCTACCCCTTCAACCAGATCTTCTGTCACAACAGAAAGGGTCAAAGCTACACCCAAACCTTGCAAACCTCAACTTACACGGGTGGCTACTATCATCAAACTACTCAAAAAAGCTGTAATTCATCATGAGGAAGCGGAACGCATCGCCTCCAAAGCAACCAAAGACTCAACCATTCGCATGTACGACAGTCACTGGTCCAAGTGGATTCATTGGTGTATCACAAAAGATACAAATCCAATCGACCCCCTCTACCCGACCTCCTGAAATTCTTCACCGATCTGTTCAACATCGACAAACTGAAAGGTTCAACAATCCTTGTCTATCGTTCCGCCCTAAACTCGGTCTTCAAAGCCGCCAAGAGTACCAAACTATTAGACGACTATCACATTTCTGCATTACTCCAATCATTCGAAAACGAACGTCCCACAACCAGACGAACCGTAACCGACTGGGATCTATCCCTTGCTCTACAGTCCTTAATGGAAGAACCATACGAACCCATGCAAGACAGCTCACTTTACCTCATGACCCGCAAAACTGTCTTCCTCGTAACCCTGGCAGCCAGCCTCATATGTTCCGAAATCCAGGCCCTCTCGGCAGACCCAGCCTACTGCATTTTCGGCCCAAACTTCTCCTCGGTCACACTACACCCAAGAGCATCCTACAGAGCAAAGACACAAAAACCATCAGAACCGTCGAAACCAATCACGTTTCCATCCCTCTCCAACATCATAGGCAACGAACCGGAGCGTCTCCTCTGTCCTGTCAGAGCACTAAGCTTCTATCTAGCCCGTACACAACATGAAGACATCCGTAGAGACAGAAACCAACTCTTTCTACCCGTTGAACCCCAAAGCGGCAAAACTTCAGCCACCATGGTATCACGTTGGATAAGGAAAACTATGGGAGGCAGCCTACGACAAACTAAACATGAGTAAGAGCATGAGGGTGACAGCTCACAAGATTAGAGCAGTCTCCACATCATGGGCCCACCACAACGCCACCCCGATAGAAGAAATTCTGGCAGCAGCATCTTGGCGTCACCAATCAACCTTCACCTCCCACTACCTAAGGGATATGTCAAGGGAAGAATCAGGACTACACCGGCTGGGACCAATTGTCGCAGCCAGGACTGTGGTCAAGCCCCCTTAAGCACTCGGAACGAAGCAGAAGCAAGCCATCCAGTTGGAAGCAAGACCCACAAATGGTCCTTTTCTGGGTCACCAATCCCTACGAAAGAGGTCCAAATTCCTGTTTAAACACTGTTCTGAATAAAGTGCAATTTTTTCTCTTCCAGATAAAAAAATTTTGGGGACTAAGCCTGCTTGCATCCCAGGGCGCCCGTCAAGGCGGTGCCCGCCGCCAATTTTGATGAGGTCAACTGATAATGCTAAAATTATAAGGTTAATATGTTTTGGCAATAAGGAAAGAACATTTTGCCGGCCCCTCAGCCAGGCTGGCTAAAAATGGTTTCTTTTTGCCTAAAACATACTTAACCTTACTCCCGCCCTACCTTTCCTCTCGAGTCACCGCCTGACACATTGAGAGTAAAATGAATGCCGAAAGCGTCCACGCTCTCGCTTTTATTAGGGAGGACTGCGACGCGCATGCGCAGTGGGATATGCAAGCAGACGACCGCAGACTGGGAAAAAACCGTCAGGGGAACATCAGATTCGAGGAATGTAATGCTAAAATTATCAGATTAAGTATGTTTTAGGCAAAAAGAAACCGTTTTAGCCGGGCTGGCTGGGGTCCGGCAAAATGTTTTTTTTTTCTTTCTCAGACTAGTGTGCTCCAATAAAGCCAATCGTAAAGGCTGACTTTTTGATAGTTGAACGCTTTACCTTCTGATTTTTTATTTATTTAGCTTCTTTTCGGCGTTTCAATTTCACTCTGCTAGTGACATCTGGCGAATAAAGTGCGAGGTGTTACGTCATCACCCCGACACGTTGCTGAAACGAGGCACCATTTTTGAAGCGAGTGTCGTATCTGTGGGTGGAAGAGTTCTTTAATTTGTGGTGTAACCCAACGGAACGAGAAACTCAATGGAGTAGCTCAACATCATCATGAAAACCAATCACAAAATAGCGTGGCAAAATAATTCTGTAATCCTTCGTTATCCCATCCCATTTGTAATCCCATCTGAAAGCTGTAGAATCACTTGCCATTGAAAGTTTCTCTATGAAAATTGCAGGTCCCTCCTGTAACCGAATTGGTGATCTAATTCATCCAGTCCTTACTACTCGGTTAGAATGTAAGTGGGAAAGCAGCGAACTCGAACAGAGCGATCGATATGCCCAAATCTGTCATGCATAAAGATCAGTAGTCTGCGATCAAATTTTGTTGTGCCTGCCGCATGTAATAAAAATTGCAGCATGTAATGAACATTTTCTTGAGTCGTCGTTTTTGGAGCTTCTCGTGAAGAGGAACGGAGGTTATTCCTTGAAAATTCAATCTTTTCTAATATATTAGGTGGTGCTAGTGTAATTTTCTTTTCCAATACATCTTTGTGCACCTTGGAGTAAGCGTAAAGGTTAACAATATCACTCCCGCTAGATGGCGCCACGGTATTTTTGTACGAATTTCAATCGGTGATACTGCCACTTCAATTTTATACTTGACGTCTTTAATCCTGCCTGGTGTTCCCGGGAAGACGTCCTTGTACTCTTCAAGCATGGCTTCGCTTTTAAGTATGCTAACTGGCCATCCATGAGCTGGTTTATTTTGTCTTCTCCGGCGGCTGATTGCACGAACCACATTGCATTGTGCACTAGGGTATGGGGATTGGCTGCATGAACGGAAAGAAGAAAAGAGTGCTTGATGTCTCTGTTAAAATTCCGAACGGAATTTGCATAGTCTACGTGGAGCTTGACTTTTTCATAGTAATCCTTGCCTAGGATGCAGTCAGTTACCAGTTGATTGTACACAGAGAAGGGCATAGTCACATGGTGTCCTTTTATATTTTCAACCTGTCCGTGTGCCACAACTTGTTGGGATGGATTCACTGTTATGCGGATAACGTCCCTGCCCACTTGAAGTGAAGAGACTTCTTGGGTTTTTAAATCTGAAACTTCTTTATTGGGGACCTGAACTTGCGGGCAGCGTGGTTCATTGGCGCCATGCTGTTTCTCTCTGCTTAAGTCCGACTAAGCAGTGTGCAGCTCTCGTTGTTAAAGCAGGAAAGGTGAACTTATGTCAAAGGCCGACAACCTTGGTGGTTGTCACCCGCACAAAAACAATGGCTTCAAATAATTCTGAACAGAGATACGTAAAGAACGTACTGGAAAGGTCTGTACCTCAATGCTACAATTTTATTTAAAGAGAATTTTTTGCGAAGTTTAGCGACGGGGACAAATTACAATTCATGTTTTTTGTGTGTGTGTTTTGTTTATTTAATTAAGATAAAATACATTAAATGTTTAAAAAATAAATTGTATGATAAGTAATACCATACGTTGATGTGATTTGTGACAGATTTATCGAATTCACTCAATTTATCATCTCAGCTTCCCTAAAAAGCTAAACATCAACTTTATTTGGATCATTATAGTTAAAGGAATACTTAACCGTCACTTTTCCAATTTTATTAATGGTAGCTAGCACCCTAAAAAAAACCTTTTAAGACTTCTAAAATGTTGCTTGCCTTGATAATAACGTCAAAATAAATTAAAACAATTTCGTCTTTTAAGTCACCTACCCCAACGAGAAACCGTGCGAACTCGCACCATGGAGGGTTGCGACGTCATCTTTCTTAAAGCCAGTTGGGGGTCGGTCATACCCTTCCTGTTGTGCTCTGCCAAGCTGAGCGAGTCCTGGGTATGCAGACAGTTGTGGAATGCTAGAAGAAAGATGTCAAGATGTGCGATTCAGGATTTTCTCTAGCGGTTGGGAGTTACGCACACGTTGTCTGCTTAAAAGCACCTGTTCACTATTTCAGTAGCGTTGCCCATATTCTAAACACAGCATCCTCATTCCAGATGCTCCGTCTCTGATGTGGGTCACATGATCTCATTTTAGTTATGAAAATGACTGCTGCGAATAGTGTTGTTCCGATTTAAATTTACCGCTATTTTCTTTATATTGCTCGAAGATTCTGTGGTGCTGCACTTAGGAGTTAAAAAGGTGAAAAGGCGCCTTTAAAGCACGCATTTTAATAACACTTATGGATTAAGCACTGACACTTATTGATGTTGGATGCCTCTTAACATTAATTCCAGTGCCTATCCTATAACCAAGAATTTAATTCTTGCTATAACGGATTAAAAAAATTCTGAGTTGGAGGGTTTAGTATTCCTTAAAGGATGTTACATAATTATTGTACTGTCTGAAGATGTTTGATATACAAGTACATTTTAAATAGAAATGTTTTTTTTTTCTTTTTCTTTTTCAGTTGTTTTCGGAGCATTTCTGCACGGAAGATTCCAACTGCAACTATAGAGAAAATGTAACATTACTTAAAAAAAATAATCCCAGCTGACTGACATTTTCAAACCAACTTCAGGAATACCGTTTTGATAATGTGCAGGTTCTGCCCCTCCTCCTCCCCCCCCCTCTCCCCCTCCAAGTTTCGGAGGTGAAATCCAAGCATGATGGATTAACTTACGTCATCGCATCGAGTGTACGGAAAGCGATTGCATTTTCAACGGATGGGCTCACAGACGGATGTTCACTGTAAACTAGATAGTTTTTTTGTAAAATCGTATAACCTAAAATCTTGTAAAGAAGGCCAATGGTAGCCTTGCACATTTGGTCTCAACGTGTTGTTTTTTACTTTAGGAAGTGAAATTTGTAAAACTGCCCAGTAACCACCATGTGTTGGCTTCACCACATACACAGCAAATGCCAGGTAGAGGGAAGATGGAGATGCAGCATGTAGCGTTTCTTGCATTTTAAGATGGCAGTATGCATCAACCTAGCTAGCGCGATGCGCCGCAATTCCAATGGTGAGGAATGAAGCCAGAAGCCGTCAGCTGATATTTACTCGATCATAAACACTTTCTTCCCTTTTCTTTGATAAAATTAAGTATCATCAATTCATCATGAGGGAAAATGCACAAATTTCAAAAACAGAATATTCACAAGACAGCTAGAGCATGTCACTGAGCAGCTAGAAAAAAAATGGAACTCCGCACCGCAACCTAACAAATACTGGAGGCGACGACAACAACTGCTGGATTCATATCCAAGCTTTCAAAAATAGGTGAAAGCCTGACGAAGACAAACAGAAAGTTTAACATTTTTTTGGTACCAGTTTGTCGAAAATTAGCGGATACTGTCTTGTGAATATCCCATTTTTGAAATTTGAAAGTTTGAAGATCATCATGAAGGGAAATACACAAAGTAACACACCTCATGCGTTCTACAAAATTGGGTTATGGGATAAATTGCTTGAGGTGATATGATAGATTTCCGTGTCATATTCTCTGTGTAAGAAAGTGAGCAAAGATTAAAAACAAAATGTTTAATTTAGCTGTGAATATTAGAGAAAATTTATAAAGCTTGCGAGAAATTTAATTATCACACGAAGTAAGAAGTATGTTAAAACATAGGCTATATATTTCACAGTAGGCCCTATCAAATATAGCAGTCAACCCTATACAATTTAAATTTGGCTCAGCAATGTAGTGTTACTTTCGTTCATTCAATGTGACAACAAGCCTCCCGTAATGCAAGATCGTAATGAATGGAGCCTCAAGGTTTTGTTAAGATACGTACTTTAAGAGTGGAACGTTATTGGTTTACGGAATTGTGAATTCTTTTGAAATTATTATTACTTACAGTAAATGAATATTTTTTATTTTTTTCGTAATTTGTTTTGTAATTATTTATCATTTCATAATTCTTTTTTTGCCGTAATTTGGTTTAGTCATTACACTTAAAACAGTAAATAGTTCAAAGAGTTTGTTTCAGTGCTTTAATTTCAGTTTCATAAGTGTTAAATTCAAGTACCAAGTGTGTTAAATTCAAAGCCAAGAGTGTTAATTTGAAATCCACCAACGTTAAATTGAAGTACAAAAGCGTTACATTCATGTGCAAAAGTGTCAAATTGACGTGCAAAAGCGTTAAACCAAAGTTCAAAACCTGTAACAATAAAATTTTATTAAAGTGGCTAAAATTACTGAAAAAACTTTATTCGCAGGTTAATTTTTTCTTTATTTGAGCCACACGAAATAAAGAACACAAATTTGTATTCTTTCGTCCACCTTACTGAGAATCATTATGAAAATAATTTACCTCACTTGAATAACTGGATTTTCTTTTTTTGATTGAAATTTATTAAGTCTGTCCTGTGGTTTACACCTTTTACGTATGGACCAATTTCATGATGCTTGAAGGTTCTTGTAGGTTTTAAATTATATTAGGAGTCTCTGGCATAAATTCCGCTGGTCCAGCTGGTTGCCACAACTTTACAGATCCCAGGGCATGGCTTATCCATGATATTTTGTATCCTAGTGCATCCCCGGACTACACTGTCCACAAAAATTAACAGAAAGTTTGTGACCTTGGTAGAATTTATGCCGGTTTTGCTAGTTCCCAAGAACTTATGCTTACCAGGGTATTTCGTATTCGGGTCATGTTGTATCCCTGTTTGATAGGCCATCATTGCTGAATTAATATCTTTTCCCTTAATTTGACTTCTTTTGCACTGCCAGTGCCGTTTGCAGAGAAGTATAGAAAAGCCGTATCGTCAGGTTGGAGCAGTTTTCTTGACCGAATTTCAAGCTTGCAGAACTTGTCCTTATCATGCTTTGGTTCCCACGAAATTATGCATCCTGTGATAATATAAACTAATACAAGTGCATTGAGTAACGGTGGGGAATGACAATGTTTATTAAATTAAAAGCTTTTATATAGTAATATGGACAGCTGATTACATGTGATTAGCTAAGCTATTCCTCAAAAGGGGTGTTACATAAACGCATTTAAGTGGCATCCGTAGATGACGTCAGAGAGCATTTACTATTGACGTAGTGTTGCGTCATGGTAGCGAAATATACCACAATACCTTCTTAAAAAAAATTGGATCCAGCTTGTTTGTTGGTCCAAATTTTACCTCAGAATAGCTTCTATTTATAATGTCTGATGTCCAGTTTTAATTTTGCTTTTGCTGTTCCCATTGTTGTTTATTATTGGAATTTACTGCTGGCCTGGTTGCTTCCAAGCAGTGAATCGTCGATTATGAAAACATAAAATATACATCATATTAACTGAGCAAAAAACGGCTTCGCCGTTTAGAAAAAAAAAAAGAGTTTGTATCCCCATACTCACAGCCCAGAAGGTACACGAATAAAAACGGATTAGAGTTCACTTGAATGCAACAAACTATAATTTGTGTTCATTTTGTGTATGCATTTTTATCTTTCAATTTTGTAGTGTTTTGCTGTTTATGGTGTTTATTTTGTGTGTGTTTGTGGGTTTACGTTTTGTGAACTGGAGTTCAAATTATAGTTCGTTGCATTCGAGTGAACTCTAATCCGTTTTTATTCGTGTACCTTCAGGGCTGTGAGTATGTGGATACGAGCTCTAAAGTTTTTTTCTAAATGGCGAAGCCATTTTTTTGCTCAGTTAATTTGTTGGTTTTTTTGCTTCCATTTTATATGTGTCAACTGTCCACCGATTTTTGATTTCGAAAAAACGGAATATTAGAAATGGATACTTATGTTTAGGTTCCGCTGAAGGTTTGTCCTATGATTATTACTTGATGGCAACACATTAGCGTATTTCTGGATTTAGCATGCGTCATCTCGATGAGTAGTTGATTCTGGATTGTTTCAGTATCGTGGCAACAATCACGGAAACAATTCCACTGGCCTCCCGAAGCCCGCGTTGAAAAAGCAAATAAGTCACTCAGTCATGTCGGCCACCCAAAATTTAAGATTTCGCACCCTACGGTTTAAAACTTGAAGATTTAAGTAAAAATCAAGACCATTTAATTTTGGTTCTCCACAACGAGCTAATTCAAACAACGACAAAGTTAGTTTCCCGGCACCCAACCATGTTGCATCTCGTTCGAGTGAGCTATAGGCTAATCTGATATTGTGCGCCTCGCCTATTGTTACCCTATTGTAACATTTTGACATTGTTAGCCGCTCCGCCGCCGCCTCCTCTCCAATTTTCTGAAATGCTCGTGCGCAAACGAACTCTAATAAGCACGGCCCGGCCTAATAAATTAATCGTCTACCGAGGCCAACTTTCACGAATTTTGTTTCTGCATCTATTCCGTTAATATTTGGTGTGTGTTGGTGCAGATGGTGTCTATTGACAGCTGCCGTGGTGTAGTTTTGCACCTTAAGTCAGAATTTCGATTGGTCGTTCCATTCCGGAGCTACGGGGCCCCGAATGAGCAGTTTCATTGTTTTACATTGTTTTAAATATTGTTATTAGGCAACAATGTAAATCAGCAAACGCCAGTATTAAAAACTTAACGAGCAGAACAGCAACAATGCAAACGCCAGAATAAAGGATATTGTCATCATAATTATTTTCTTGGACGTTTTAAAATCGCGGTATTTCAACAAGGCAGCGAAATGAGCAGTTCTTCACCACGCTGACACTGAAGGCAAGAGGGAAAAGGGGTTTACAGTGGTAAGGGAGTTGCGCTGATTGAGTGAGCGAAGCGAACAAAAAAACAGGTTTGTCATGAAGCATGCACAAAATAGGAATAAAGACAAGAAGGCAAGGGGGGAGAAGGTTTTATGATGGTAAGGGAGACGTGCCGATTGAGTGAGCGAAGTACCCCAAAATCAGTGTTTTTTTAGCCAGTATACGCAAAATACTGATTAAAGAATCTTGCATACGCATGTTCATTACACCCGTCCTGCTTCCTCTATAGTATATAATTAATGTCATATACTGATTAAAAAGGTGTGGTTGCTTCATCACACATACAACTAAGGACGGACATGTTTTCCACCTCGGAACAAATTAAAAAGTGCTTTCACTTGAACACATACGTAACATGGACAACATATACATTTTTCCGACACGGATCAGTTTAAAACAGTGTCCTCTATAGGGCACACACACAATGTGGACAAAATTAACAGTCATACTCACCCATCGTTAACTCGTGAACTATATCAGGGTCGGACTCGGCCGCGTGCCCGTCTGCCAATGGCAGATGTACCCTTGAGAATAGGCGCCCTGACGCCTATGCTTTTTTTTTTTTTTTTTTTAATATTATTAACATATTTTTAATATTAGCATTTCTTTTTTTCTTTTGACATTGGTTCAGAAAGGAGGGAAAATACCACGGAAAGGACGTAACTAAAACGTTAATAAAAGATACATTCACAACACAGATGACTACACATTTGTCCAAGCTGAAACTGGTTAAGTTTACCGTTCTAACTTATTACTACCGCTTTTTATTTAGTATAATTACGAACCTAAAAAAAATCTGTTATTTTCTGAAATTGTTTGGGTTGTTTCTCAAATTGAGGTGCTGTGTACCATAAGTTAAGGTATTAAGGTTGAGTGCTAAATGTTAAGGTTCCATGCTGATCCTGATGGGAAGGCCTCATTTTACAAGATATACACTTTATAGTGGAGAAAATGTTGGACACACTTTGCCTTCTTCCGGTCCATATTGCACCCATTCGGGTTAGCCAATTTTCAATACAATTTGTAATGAATTTGTCCAATAAAGTGTATTTATCTTGCAAAATAAGGTCTCCATACTAACCCGTAATCTGGCATCGTAAGCTGGCGACACGTGTTGGGACTTAGTTTTTTGCCTGTTAGTAGTACGTATCCGGTAGGATAAGATGCCAGATTACGGCTTAGACAGAAATAAGAAAAAATCCCACTAACCCTTAAAGTGGCACAACAACTGATAGTGATTTTTTCTTAAGATACATATGGGACTTGTGAAAAAATTTCTATCAGTTGTTGTGCCACTTTAAGGGTTAGTGGGATTTTTTCTTATTTCTGTCTAACCCATAATCTTTACCGTTACCGTTTTAAAAAGCCAGCAAGTGCACATGTATACAGTAAAATGCGACGTTTCGGGATTTATCATCCCGTTGTCAAGCAAAAAATATATTTTATAGCATAAGCTACAAGTCAACAACCCATAATCCCATAATCTGGCATCGTATCCTACGGGATCCGTACTACAAACAGGAAAAAAACTAAGTCCCACCACGCATCGCCAGCTTCGTGAACGGTCCCCAGGGACCCTGAGCAAAGCGAGCAACAACAGCCTAGTGGTTAGCGTCCTCGTCAGAACGACGGTTCGAATTGCGTGCCTGACCTAAGAGTTAAAAAATATATATAGCCATCAGTTGTTGTGACACTTTAAGGGTTAACTTCGATAACCAAACACTTTAAAGTACCAATTGGGGGGGGGGGGGGGGGGGGGGGGGGGGGGGGGGGGGGGG
>JAHWFP010253973.1:0-21913 GCA_023313725.1 Lithobius niger
ATAATAAATAACATTAAGGTAAATTGGAAATAGCCATCAGTGAAAATTATAAACTAGAAATAACAGTAAGCCAACAGTATGCAATTACGCTTCATACACGTGATGTGACCCCAATTCAAACCGGCTCATCAGTCCATCACCAGATCACTGCCATACCACCTTTATCGAATCAGCCCCTTGTTCACTGGCATAAAGATAACGGGTTGGGTTCAGCAAGACATCTTAATGCCAGTGGGCAAGTGGCCTCATCGATGAAGGTGGCATGGTAGTGCCATAGATTAGAAAAACTCGATATAGTATTTTACTTCTTTCAGTTTTACGCGGAGTCCTAGCGGTAGTTACGGCTACTAATGCTTCTGCTAATGCTTTTGCTTTCGAAGCTGCCTGAAGGCAAAGCAGTATCAGACGTATTAGTAGCCGCAACTACCTCTAGGGCTCCGCGTAAAACTGGAAGAAGTAAAATGCTGTATCTAGTTAACTAACTTGGCGAATGTTTTGGTGTGTTGATATCACTCCTTTGAAGGGCCGAACCATTCGGAACTCGGCGGCCCCTTTTACCAGTTTTGGTTTTTGCTATGATCTAGTTAACTTTCTAATCTATGGTGGTGATCTTGTGATGGACTGGTGCACTGGTTTGAATTTGGGTCACACCCCTTGAATGTAATGTACGTGTATAAAGGTGACTTACTGTACTACGTATTTCTAGTGTATGATTTCCGTTGATGGCTATTTCCAAGTTACCATTGTAATGTGCACCCGCTTACCTCTAGCTTTACAGTCTACAATTCGAATGGGAAGCCAGAACATCAGTTGCATGTTTTATACACTACCTTGTCACCACTTAGTCACGTAATCCAACTCAAAAGGACAATAGAATTCACCAACCATCATCATCATAACGACATCAGCGATTTTACTGAATAGAAAATTGCAGTAGAGCATGCAATACAAAAAGGTGTATAAATTCGAACAGGAAATTTCTAACAGCTCAGTTCCAGGAAGTGAGGTGGACTTTTTCAAGTTCAGCTTTTGAAAATGTATAAAAAGACTAATGCCGCGTCTATCAACCAACATGCAATTAATCAATCTCATCCACTGCAAGAGCAAGAGTATTTTTTTTGTAAGCTTCAGCAAATTTGTAGCACAATGCTTTCTGTCAGTTATTCAGTGAACCATCATTTACCAGGTTGTCAGCCTTGAGTACACAATTTGCGGACGGTGGTAGGTCTAATCCAGTTGTAAAGTGTGGGTGGAGCTAACTAAAATGGCTGCATATTTTGGTGAAGCCTAGAAAATGCACTAAGAAAAACTGATAGTAGGAATTTTTTTTCAACTTGCCGTTTTTATTTGGGAAATGCTGAGCCATCTCAACTTACTATTCATCAATTGAAATTTAAAGTTCATTTCTTGCTAAAACATATATATACATTAGTCAAGTGGCTTATTGCAGTAGCTATTAGCTGCAATGATAGTAACCTACCACTACATGCAAAAATGAACTTTTGTAATGAGACGGTCAAGTGGGCGGTAGCTAGAAAAGCTGCTGTGCAGAGTACAATCCCCCCCCCCCCCCCCATGATGATGCTCTAGACTGCCACGTAGGGCCACAATCAAATCAGCAACCATCAACAGACTGCGTTATGTAGGATATTAGAGGAATGCCAGCGCACCACCATAGTGCTGAATCTTGAACAAGTTTGGTTCACTATACCCAATGGTAATACAGTACAAAAGATTGAATTTGGTTGAAATAAACAGCAACAGCCCACCTGACAAAAATTAATTCATACGGGAACAGCTTTGAAATGGCTTTGAATGCAAAAGAGGTTGCGGGGCAAAGTCTGTTTGTTTTGATGGTGGAGGACCCAGTCGTCCCGGTAGGCACTTTGTCTGTATCTGATGCTGATGGAGAGTCGCCAAAACTGGTTTGAGGATGGTGGTAAAGACCCGAGGTGCCGCATTGACGCCAAACGGGAGGCATAGAAACTTTTAGATTGTGACTACGTAGATAAATCGGAAGAGGTACTTTGCCGGACAGACGCATGCAGAGGAATATGGAGGTAGGCGTCCGAGAGATCGAAGGAAATCATCCACTTCCTTGAGAAAAGGAGTGGCGGATAGTATTGACAGTCTCCATTTTGAAATGAGCGTTGCAAATAAAAAGGTTGAGAGGCTTGAGATTGAAAATTAGGTGAAAGTCGCCTGTCTTCTTTGGACAAAGTAAAATAAGCCCGGCTTGTCCAGATTGGGACAGGGCCGGATAGCCCTTTTGATGTGGAGGGCATGAATTTCCTCTGATAGCTGACTGGAAACAAAAGTGGTAGAGGACCAAGGCGGAAACCTTAGCGGTGGACAGAGTAAGAATCGTGGGTGAAAGCCGTCGCGGATGATGGAATGGACGAATGAATCGGATGCGATTGTTTGCCAAGCCGATAGATAGTGATGAAGACAGCCGCCGATCGGATGGGTCGGATGGAGTTGTTAGCACCTAGAGCGTTGTTGCAGAGGCCTGGTGAAGAGTATCGCCTGTGTCTGTCGGGAGTTGTACTATGGCCATAGGGGTGGCCCTGGCTGTGGCTGGAGCCGGAGGAACGAAAGGGCGTATGGCCTTGTCAAGCTTGGAATTGAAGACGAAAGTTAATAGCAGGCGAAGTGGAAGAGTGATTGCTAATCATCCTCAGTGTCAGAGCAGACAGTGCATGAAGAGTTCGTAATGAAGCATGGTTGTATGGGTCGGAAAGGCTTTGGCTTTCGGGCGATGTCTAGGTGCGGAGCAAGCTTCGGAATAAGTCCCCGGAATCAAATATCAGACTCATGAAGAGGTTGGATGTGGAGTCATTGAGGTTCGAAGCTGTGTTTAAAGCCTCCTTAAGGAGGAGGGTAGAATTGAATAGGGCCTTGGTAAACCAACTCATAGAATGGTATGTTGCGAGGCGGGCCTTTTGAAACACTTGACTGATGAGGAAGGCCAGATTCTTTGTTGCGGACGGAGGAGGGTCGATGGAGAGTTTTTCACACATAGCATTCGCGGCCATGTTGAGGACATCTTTCTGCTTGGGAGAGGCCGAGACGCAGAAGGCGGTTATCATCACGTGGGACTGAAGCCGGAATGGAAACTGCAGGGAATTTTAAAACTACAATCGTCTTCCATCATCGCACAATTTCATACATACGACACTCACAGAGTCTTGCTAATTTTCGACAGCAATGCTACTGTCATCATCATGCACTTCAAAGGAAAAATTAGGATCCTGGTCACATTCTTGCTGTTTGCCAGAATTGGAATTGGCAGAACACGTAGCCTTCTGCATTTACAAGGTAGTGGACCATTCATGCTGTCTTTAGAAGGTAGTGGACCCTTCATGCTGTTACTAGCTCTCCAACACTGCGCTAACTGCTCACTCAATCCCTCCCCACAAGGTGTCTCACATTTGGGTAAGAAGGGCCCTGAATATGCATAAGTTGGAATTCATTCTGCTCATGGTGTTGTATAGCAATGGATTCCAGGCACCTTAGATGACTGTCGCGTGCAGAGTTTGAGCGGATGAGCATCGTGGCTTTCTCCCAGTCAATCTCGTGCTCAGTGGCAGCACAGTGGAGCGCAATGCCATTATCCTGCACTCCTCTCCTGACATTGTCCATATGCTGTCCCAGTCTTGTTCTCACGCCTTTCCTCGTCTCTCCGACATACACTGCACTGCATCCCTTACACGGTACTCTGTACACACCTTCCTTAGTATTAGCAAGAATTTATAGGGTTGGGGAGGAGAATTTGTGACTGAGACCCATGCTGAAACGTCTTAGATACGTTCACATTAGTTCAGTCTTAGTTTATAGAGGGCGCCACGAGTTTTATGTGGGAATTTCTACTCAGTTTTTAACCTAAAATTAAACTAAACTAAACGAAACTAGCTTATATTTAATTATTATTTAGCCTAGCTTAGTTGTAATTTAGTTTACTTTAGATTTGGGCTGAAAAATGAGCAAAAATTACCAGATAGAACACTCGGACTGAACTAATGGCGACGAATCTAACATGTTTAAATAGGGACTTTTTAGAGTTACAAATTCTCCTACCCAACCCTATAAATTCTTGGTATTAGTCACATTTCCCATCAAAGCGTCATTCAACTTTCAACCCGTCATATAAACTGCCAAGCATTAAAAAAAATAGTGCCATCATTTAAAAAAAAAAAACTGGTAAAAAGGTAGCAATGATCAAGTAGCAACCAAAAATAACAATAGTCAAGATTTTCGTTTAACCTTTGATTTAACTGTTATGGACCTTCCATTCCCTGACATGCTTCCGGGACTTTCACCCTCACCTGACTCCAAGATTGCCGATCTTGATTGAGCTAGGCATCATGTGGTTCTCCAGAATGTACGAGCAGATGTGAGGAAGGAAGATTCCGAAATAGCATCCAAGTGACTGATGATAAACTGAAGCCCTGAATAAACCCTGGCGAATGTTCCATCCAAACCAGGTTTGGATAATGTTTTGGTTTGTTACTCAGTTGACATCCTTTCAAAGGATCGTACCATTCTCAACTTTGCGACCTTTTTATCAGTTTTTGTATTTTGACCAAATTAAAACAACGTGGGAGCAGCGATCACATAACTCCATGGCATCTGTACGGAAGCGTTATTTCACTGGAGCCATTGCCATCTGTGTCAACTAAATCCATCGTTAAATGAATGACTTTCTGCTACAGTTTTTTTTGTATGGTCTTGGGACGAACTTGCAGACTAATGATCTAAGTCTGAAGCCCTCCCCCCCCCCCCCCCAAAAAAAACCCTAACCTTTCAAATATTTTCATGGATCAGGTGCTATGATATAGTTACAATTAAAATTTCAGCAAGTTTAAATAAATTACTGCAATATAATACCGGAGTTATTTTCCTACCTGCCTTTTAACAGAAAAAAAAAGCATTTTTACACATGTTTGAGAACATTATACGATATTCCATTCTGTACGAATTAAATAAATAAAAAAACTTCGAAATATCAGGGTTACGGCCTGGTCGATTTGTTTTTGTTGCCTAAACGAAAACATACACTACCTGATTTTTCCTGATAGCAGTTTCCTTCTATTGAAAGCTCAATCCCTAGCGATGAAAGTTGGCTTCCCTACCGTGCTCGTAGCTCCCTTCCGCTCATGCGCGCGTGCCTCTATATAAAGCGGCCGACTGCGAGCTGGCTTCATCTTTCTTCCACTCAGAGTCCACCTTGACGACCAAGAGGAGAGGCCGGTTGGGTGAGAGTAAAGTATGTTTTCATTTAGACAACAAAAAGAGAAATCGACCAGGCCGTAACCCTAATGTAATATCCTATAATGTTCTCAAATATGTGTAAAAATGTTCTTTTGTTTCCGTTAAAAGGCAGGTAGGAAAATAACTTTGGTATTATATTGCAGTAATTTATTTAAACTTGCTGAAATTTTAATTGTAACTATTCCATAGCACCTGCTCCATGAAAATATTTGAAAGGTTAGGGGTTTTTTTGTGGGGGAGGGGAGGGGAGGGCTTCAGACTTACATCATTGGTCTGCAAGTTCGTCCCAAGACCATACAAAAAAATTGTAGCAAAAAGTCATTAATTTAACGATGGATATAGTTGCCACAGATGGCATTGTGGAAGAAAAAGATGTATAAACTCTTCTACAAACTTCGTCCACCTTCTTCAGAAGGTAAATGCAAAAACTTAAGAGATTACATAAAGTCAGTCAGTCAGAATTCGAAACTGCCGCTGCAATGTCTCCCCCACTGATCTCTATACTCCGTTTAAGTATCGATTGAGTTCGTCAGAAACGTTGGGTCGGACCAACCTAGTGATGTGCGGATAGGCAGGGCTGCAAATGTTCATTAGTACTACGTTGTTGGCTCGGAATTTGCTAATCGCAATCGATTCCAGTCCACAAAGGTGTGATTCTTGGAGAGAATTCGAGAATAGCGGGATTGAGGTGTTATTCCATCCAATGACGTGGTGACGGTGTTGTTTAATGTGCATTGTAATCCCATTTGCGGTTGATCCTTTTCTAACGTCGTTTTTGTGCTCACCAATTCTCTCCTGGAGTTTTCTTTTCGTTTCCCCGATGTAAATTGTCCCGCAAGTCTCACAAGGCACGCAGTACACTACACCTTTTCTGTCGAAGTGCTCGGGGATCACAGCTGGTTCACCAACAGGAGGGCACCTTGGAGTAGAAACACTGTTACCGGAGGAGATTGGATCGGCGGCAGAGAGAGTACCGGTGAATGGTTGAATGGGTAAGGCATGAGCCCAACACAAGCGACCGTCGAAACATGAGTACGGCCGCTGGTAAGGTTCTGGCCAAGTTTTCCAAACATGGCGACCGGCGTATGGATGGCGACCATGTCCTGGGCAAGGTAGGATGAAAAAAATTAGCATGCAGACATGACAAATTTCTCATTACCTTTTATGAGCACGGGGAGGGTCTTGAACTGAACGTTCCGTCGAACAATGAAGTCCATTAGTGGTAAAATGAGTAGGAGTCTTCAGAGGTTGGCACGGAACAGGGAATCAGGGCATGGCACATTCCTCTCCTACGTATGTGAGACAAGGGGCTTTTCTGAACGGTGTGGTAATCCTGAAGAGAGTGGGTTGACACATACTAAGGAGGGGAGGGCAGCCGAGGAACCGAGGACGCAGTGAGGACCGAGAAACCATAGGGTTGAGAAAACGATCAAAGACCAGGAAGATGTCTTGTGGGAACAGTCTTTCGTGATGTTTCTGCATAGCTTGATGGTGAAGGAGGCCAGAAAGACTCAGGCCAATGGAAGAGCCAAAAGCGGCCACGAGGAAGGTGATAGAACATAAAAAGAAGAAGCAAGGCTGAAGCAGTGAGTCATCGGTTCCTCAACGACAGTTCCACAGAGGGGGAAAAGAACAACCAAATTAAAGGTAGGGCTCAGAAACCGAGCGCCATGCCCTTTTCCCGCCGACGGCAAGCAGCGCAAGGAGTTCTCGGGTGGAAACCATAGAACTCTGCAGTATTCCGCTGAAGACTGGCACAAAGGTGGGTGCATCGTCAAACTGCCAAACATTTTAGGATGACAGTTGAAGACGACTAGGAGGCGACCGCGAGATCCGTGGCTTGGGTCAGATGTGTCGGTGGAGTAGGGTCCGTGATCAGAGCTGGTACTCTAGTGGGTGTAGGGACGGCGACCGTGAGAAGCAGTGGAGCAGGAACCGAAAACTTGGATGACTGAATTCTGTGAATCTTGCTGGAAAGGAATAGCGACAGCCGATTCTGTGACTCCCTCACGGCTAAGACCTGACTTGGATGGTGTCGTGGGAGTGCCCTGTTTGGGTCTGGGGGGGAGGACGGCCGTAAGGGGCCAACGAGACTTGGACCTAGTCAGTGTTGCTCTCACCAAGGCGGCGTACGGGGTACTGGTGAAAGTTTTTTGAACTTCTCCCACATTAAACCGTTCCTTGCTCGGAGAAAGGTGACTTCCTGCTGAAAGAGAGAGATTTCGGTGGCCCGAGTCGAGTTTGAGTAGCACAGAAAGTTCTGGGTTACCACGTGGGTGTCGACGGTCACTTGAAGAGCAGGAACCATTGCTGCGGTGACTCGCAAAGATTCTGTCGTAAAAGCGGAAGCACGCAAGAAGTCCAATTCATCCGCGAAAGAACGTACCGTAGAGACAAGAGAGTTACAGTTAATGTTAAAGTGGGCCACGTCATCAGGCGTTAACAGAAGTCCATGAGAAGTGTTGATCGAATGACGTCCATTTGGAAACACCGTCCGGTTCGAGGCGACTAGAGGCGACGCAGTGGAAGAAAACGAAAAGTCTGGTGGTGGAGGAATGGTCAAAGAAACCGCTGAACTGGGAACAGGAATTGTCGAAGAAGACCAAGCAAGAATGTTCTTTGTCCGAATGTCTCGGATGGTTTTGAGTTTCCGGCCCGAAGTTGACGGGGAAGACTGAAGAGAATCACTGGCCAGTACCGGAGATATCGCGACTGGGGGGACTGGAGCGGACGCGGATCTCGGAGAAGAACTCTTAGCTCGATGGGGCGTCTTTAGACACACTTTAGGAAGGATCTGTGAAGAACCTGAATCCTGCACCAAGCGGGCATGCCGATTCGCTTTTTCAACGGCGCGTTACTGTGTCTTCGTATGTCGTTGAAGGATTTCTTACCGATCTTCCTCAGAGAGCCGCGCACATACACTGCAGTTCCTATTATACCAGTCACATGTTCTGTGACACTGGCAGCATGGATGAGGGTCCAGGTGGAACTTTGACCCAGTGAATTCCAAGCAGGAACATTTGACAGGGTCCGGATACGGGCCCGTGTGGCTGAGAACAGGAGCTGAAGTGTTCGGAAGCACAGCCAAAGAAGGTAAGGAGCCCGCACTGGTAGGTGTCGAGTTTTCCATGATGAAAGACGAAGGCGTCGGAACAATGCGTGACAACGGTCGAACAGTGGTGAAGAGAAAGGCGCTGGATAAGCTTGGGAAAAAAAGCAACAACTCATACCATCTGGTGGCGGGTAGGAGAGACACAGATGAGTGACTGAGTATCCCCGGAGACTGCTGGCAGGATGAAAGGCGGCCGAGAGGCCCCTCATGAAGTTGGAGACCAGGTGGAAGAACCGAGGTGACTGATGAGAGGAGAGGTGACAGTGCCTAGTGCAAAGCCTGGCCTTAAGTGCAGTGTGCGATTTGTGATGGTGACCTGCTGTAACGCATAATGGTTAGCCGATACCTAGATTGGGCAGTCTGAGTGGGGGGACCACTTGTTGCTTGTAATAAAGATAAGGGAAGAAGGGCGACCGGGTGAAGGTGGTGTGACACTCGTGTGAAGGGATGGAGAAGGGTACATCGCATCCTGTAGAGTGAGGGTAAAACGTTGTGACGTTTGGACGAAAGGAGTTAAGCCGGATAACCATGCGAGGCTGTGTAAGCGGCCAAGGTCTGGTGACAGTGTCTGTTATAGTTACGACCGCCATAACCGCCTGATGGTGGTAATGAAACTTCTGTTACGCTTTGCTTCATGTTAGAGTTCTCTCTCTTTTTTTTTTTGTGTGTTTCATATAAGTCACCGACATAATGTTAGAAGAAACTTTATTTACATCAAAGGGAAGAGGAGATCGCTAGTTCGGAGTCTCACATAGCGGATGGGGCGGCTGATTGCGACCGGTCTTCGATAGGTAGACGAAAGGCGACCGGCTAAACGATTGCGCTGACAAGTGGAAGAGCTACTCCGAGCTTGAAGAGAAGGTGTCCAAAGAGCGATCGACGGTGAAAGACAATGCTGATAGCGGGACGTTGTCAATCTGTGCAGGAAGACGTGGAGGCTTGTGGTAGGTCCTGGACGAAGGCTGGCAATGTTGGACGGCTGACCGGAGGAGCGGGCCGGGAGTAGCCGCGAAATGACAGCAATGGAAATCTAAGCTCGGCGACCGTAGCTAGGGACGACGGAACCAGTGACAAAAAGTGTGACGAAGTCATGCGGGGAACTGCAGTGTAAGGTCCTGGACTTGGAGAGAAAGTCACTGGGCAGGAAGAGGTGAATGCGAGCTCCGCGCAGAGAGAAGGTAATGTCGGAACTGAAGAGGCGGCCGTTAATGGGGCGACCGCCAAAGACGAGGAAGGGCCCTGCTGCCCCACGGAAGAATCGTGAGATGAAGAGACCAACGAACCGCTTGTTGAAACCAGAGCAGTTGTGTCTGAAGACAGAGACCGAAGAACTGGAACGTTGGCGACGACCGGCCATGAACTGGAGCCAACGGAGAACGTTGCAGGAGCAGGTGAAGCAGCAGAAGTAGCAGAGTGTGACCCTAAAAAACAGCAGGCCATAGGGGGGACTGGCGGAATGCATGAAGAAGGAGGCTGAAGGCTCTCCTCAGCAGGCTAGAAGTACTGATTGGCTTAGAGCCATTCGATATGTAGGAGCAGTGTTTGACTCTTATACAATTACAAATGGATTTTACTAGAAGAGTCTTGTAGAGAAACGGAATAGCTCAATTAAAATAAACTATTTAATAGTAAAAGCCAACTTAATTGCAGGAAGTCACGATGTGATGTGGAGTGGAGATAAAATTCATAAAAAAAAAAGTAAGAACATCGCTTTTTTGTTCTTAAAATCAGGCCAGAGCTAAGGTAGCGAATTTTAATAAAAAGGAAAAATAATCCAGCTAATGCTAAAACACATTTATAAATTAAATAAGTAGCTGTTTTTGAAGCTAATACCCTAAAGTGGTCGCAGTAGAAATTGGTGAACACTAAGTTAACAATTGTGCATTTTGTAAAATCATGAATGCAAAATAAAAACGATTTTTTCCAAATTGATAACTTCAAACATTTATGTGGGAAGAAGGCCTGGGCATTAGCAGCACCTTATTCCCCTGTGAATACACACTCAGCTGGTTGGCTTTATGCCTAAAAGAAAACAAGTATTTACAGTTTCAATAATGTCCAATGGTCAACCAGAAGTAGTGTCCGTTAATGTCGATCTAAAAAATGTCGTAGCACTTACTTTGAAACACGGAAATCATCTTCGTAGCAATCATTTACACACAATTTCAAATAAATAAAAGATAGCAGTAGAATATCTTCAGCAAATTTTCGACTGTCAATTCTCTGGAGAAGTTTGGGCTCAGACGACAGTCTTCTTCAGACAAAAAACAGAAATTTCACTCCACTATGTCATGTTCGATCGTCGTTATGATCATTGAATCGGCGGTTGAGCGTAGCTTCCACCACTTGCAATGCCGGTTTTCCACCTCTCGCGTAGCTCATCATTAAACTCACTACGCACCATTCAATCCTGCTCCAATTCTGCTCCGTAGCGAGTTTAATAATAAGCTGCGCGAGAGGTGGAAAACCGGCCTTGCAAGTGGTGGAGGCTACACTCTACCACCGATTCGAAAAGCAGACGATCATAACGACGATCAAACATGACATAGTGGAGTGAAATTTCTGTTTTTTTGCCTGAAAAAGACTGTCATCTGAGCCCCAACTTCTCCAGAGAATTGACAGTTGAAAATTTGCTGAAGATATTGTACTGATATCTTTTATTTATTTGAAATTGTGAGTAAACGATTGCTACGAAGTTAACAGCGATTTTTACTGCAAACGTTTTTTTTTGATTGTAGAAAATTAACGGCAGCAGATTTTAATGTTCTGTTTTCACAGGATGAAAGTAAAAATTAGGAGCATTGGTTTATTGAGAACCGTGGTCGATTCTGTCCATTAGTTGAAGAGTAGTGAACGAAAGAATGTCCGTTTTTAACAAGATAGGTCTATTTTGGAAGCTGTAGATTTGAAGCAAAGTTCGGTTTGCAGGAGTGTTCAAGTAGAAACCCACAGGTTTTTTTATGTTTGGTGTTACGGTCCCCTCACCAATCCGGTTGGAACAAAGGCTCCTTTATAAGGTGGAGCCTTTAAACCTGAGATGAAGAGGTCAGCTGAGTCGCAAAGTTGGTCGGGTAAAGAGGGGAGTGATTAGACTCACTTTCCGTCAGTGATACGAAAGAAAAACACTTCTTCCAGTGGCGGTTGTAAATTCTGTTAGTTGAATCCTTGATTGCTTCACTTGTGATTCAAAAGGCTCCTTCTTCAAGGGTGAAAAGCCCGTATGGCATTTGATTCGAGTCAGAATTCCCATCTCTTGTCATTTTTCCTATGTTTCAAGTGTGTGGGCTCATCTTTCGCTCCAAAAGCAGCTTATTTTTCGTCCTTCGTGAATATCTTTCGCTTTAATCAGTCGTTTGCCTTGTTCCATTTTATTTCGGGTTTACCTTTCGCTTTCTCATGTTGTGCTCCTTCGTTTTGCAGATGCGGTCAGTGGTGTTCATCTTTCAACTGAATGCTGATGGGTAACTTCGTTTTACATTTATATTTTTTTCCTTTTCTTTTTTCGCCGAAGCAATTAGGAAAAAAGAAGCAGCAATTAAAATATGCAGCGTAAAAAATATGTGCACCGCACAATTTTTAAAATAAATATGCAGCGTACATCCAGCTATTGTCACGGTGGTGTACATTCTTTCGATGCTCATCTATTCATGTGTCGCACTTTCGAAAGGAGGAGGAACGGTAAGAAGGCCACGAGTGGCTAATACAAGGAGACTCTCGGCGTTAAAGAGTTTGGCTACATTCTGTGCCTGGGCTGTAGGATGGGACAGGCTTGACCCTTTTGAAGTGTGCGAGAGAATCATCCTAGCTTTTGTCACTTTTCCAAGTACGAATGGCAGTGAAACCACCAGCAGGGAACGCTCTGGCCACCCATTCTCCACCCGAGTCGGGATGATCGCAGTTGTGACTGGTCCAGGCAGAAAAACGTTGATCAGGGGCGGACTGGCAATAGTGCCCTAACGGCCATTGGCCAGCAGGCCAACTGGGGGGGGGGGGCATTTGAGTCAATTTTTTGTTTAACGTTTTACGGTAGTAAAAAAAAAAATACTACTACCTTTTTGGTGGGAAACGATGTTCAATTGTTTTGTCCTTTTGTTATTAAAAAAAATTCTTGTGCGTAAAGGGGCTGGGCTGAGAGTTTTCAAACTAGGACCATAAGTAAACATACAAATCGTTGGTAATTTTTTTTACTTGATCGACGTATATATATACGAAAACAATGTTTTCTAGAAATAATTCTTACCTGGACGTAACTATTAATGACAGTCTGCATTAAAAATTTAGTCGTGTTGTTTTTTTTTTTTGCCTTCACGTGGCAAAATGTATGTACAACATTAACCATTTTTTACGTTGTTACGCGAGCGACGAACACTATGACCGTAATGGAAGAGTCAGAACTTTCAGACGTGAGAAGATCAGAAGTTTTGCAGCAAAAGGTCTAATTAAAAATCGGAATTTAGGGGCGTGCGTTTGTTAGGAGCGGTGAAGTGTGCCGAGAGTTGCAATAAGTAGATGGACACACGTGATAACGTTTCCCTAGTGGGCAGCACCAATAGGCTGCGCTGCTACCTCTTCTTTTCTGTATATACCAGTAAGGGACCGGTCATTATTTATGGCAGGGGAGTGTGAAAATGTTACCACAAAATTTTCGATGATTTACCCCTTCGAGACCTCACCCCCATTCAAGTTCCAAAAATAATGTGACCCCCATTCCCTCCACCCCTCCAAAAAAATGCGCTTTCCGTAGCCTATTGACACTGATGATTTTCTGTAGCTAAGATTAGAGCTGTAGCCAAATTAAGTAAGTAGCACTCCGCACCGACAGTTACCATATAGTTGTAACGTGCTCGGATCACGGCGAAAACCGGCATACGCTCGGGGGACGATGCTAGATAAGGAAAACGTGTCTCTTTTTTAACGAAAAGATACGTTGGGTTAAAAATGTTCTATAAAGCATCGATGTTCCTTACACCCATCTCTTGTCGAGATTCATACAATAAGTATGATGAACACAGTTCTGTTTTCTGTTTTGCCCCCATCCATAACATAGTCAGCACCTAAAAGACGGAAGAAACCAAGAAACCAGGTGCCAAGGCTTTTCTACAAAGTTCATTGTATAAACTATACTTGCAGTATTGGCACTAATAGCGTCAAAACCTTGTAAACACTCATCAATAGGGGGCTGAAAAGCTGAGGCTTTTTTAGAATTTTGACTGCTGAAAGTAATTTTTTTGAGGTTCAAAACTAACTTTTTCTTCCAGTTGG
This sequence comes from Lithobius niger, assembly GCA_023313725.1. Classification (NCBI taxonomy): domain Eukaryota; kingdom Metazoa; phylum Arthropoda; class Chilopoda; order Lithobiomorpha; family Lithobiidae; genus Lithobius; species Lithobius niger. The sequence continues at coordinate 13,646 of JAHWFP010253973.1, forward strand.
TCAGTGTTTTTTCGTGACGTGATACGTCACACTTTTTGAATGATCCAAAGGCATTAGTCAGGCCTTTCAATTTAGACAAGGATTTTACTGATACATAATGTAACAAAACTACTGCCTATGTTACCCATTTTAGTTTTGAGTTTTTGTTTTCAGCCCTCTAAATCAAAGCAAAATGCATACGATGTATACGCTACTTCTAAAAAAAAAAAAAAAAAAAAAAAAAAACGTTGCAGACGTGAAATTTGAAATGATATGCATGCATTACTGTTTTGACATTTAACCCTTTAACTGGCAAACTGACTTCCTGCGACTTTATTTTGAGTCAGTCGCGGAATTTTATTCGGCATCCAGTTGGTTTGGAGACGACGACGCTAACCACTGGGCTGTGCTTGCCCCCTTTGGGGTCCTGGAACCCCTTACATAGCTTGGGCATGCGTTTGGAATGTTTTTCGATTGCCCAGTGAGACGTAGCTGTACGACAACGTGGCAGTTAATTAAAGGGTTTGTGGTGCGTGAAGAAAAAAGTAACTATTTATACGAGCTACTTCTGATAAACCATTTCGATTGTTGTACATCCGGTAAAACCTTTTAAATGAACAAAATACGAATAAATAATTTACTTCGAAATTGTGTGAAAACGGCTTCAGGCCATGTGGGAAACCATTTATTATTTTCTTTCATTGGTTTCGGGGGGGGGGGGGGGTGAAGGGAAACAGTTATCATTCGTGAAGTAAAAAGAAGTTAGAATATAGCAATGTACTGCAGAACATTGAACATTTTTTTTTAATGTTTGAAGACATTTGTTTTTTGAAACTTGGGTTAGGGGGCCATTTACGTTGGCTGGGCCGGTGGGCCAAGTGTTGCCAGTCCGCCCCTGACGTTGATACTTCAGCTGTCGGAAATGGCTCATCAGCAAAAATCGTCACTGCGTTTGTTTTAAGTCCAAACCTTTATATTGGATACTTCTCGATGAATTAGTTGAAAGATCTAAGGGTGTGCCAAGATAACGGGGGTCTTTCAGGGCTGTGTTGCATTTCCTAGGAACCCGGGGATCCTTAAGAGACTTTGTATAAGCTGGTTTACGGACTGATGACAGGTCCACAGCCAAGAATTTCCAAGTGATGGACAAGGTTCTTTTTTCTGGGAGCAAAATGATGTCCTCAGTCTTTGTTTTCTTTTTTCCTTTTTACTGCTTTTGTTTTCGATTTGCATCCTTGGACTTCAGCTTTTCAAATTCAAGTTGCAGTTGACTCATGTTTTTCCTCCAATGCTGAAGACTTGAAAATGAAGTTTATGAAAAACGTTTACAGGATCCAGATTGTGATTTACAGAATCTTGCTGCTTTTGCAACACATTTGCATCTGAAAATAAAACTTCACGGAGATCATAAAAAATGTCGATCATCGTCAGTGGTCGTTCCGTGCCAGCCTCCGCCGACGCGGCGAGAGGAGCGGTGGGAGCCATTGGCGTGTTGGTGGTCGAATGGTCGAGGCTGGTTGACAGGAAAGACGAAAGCTGAAGCGAGACATTGATGCCAAGTGAGCTGCATCGGTCCTCAGCAGGCAGTCCACTTTCTGTTCCTTCGCTCTGGGCAATCTGTTTGGAGTGCGTGGAACCAGGCACTCTCTTCGCTTGAATACGGCGAGATGGCTGCACGCATTTCGACGTGCCGGTCAAAGATGTAGCGGAAAATCCAGCTTTGGTGGATGGCGAAATCACCAAAAATGTACCTTAGGTTGGTGGAATGACGGCAGGTGAAGGTGGAGCTGAATTACAACCACAGGAAGCAGCCTTCGACCTCTTCATTTGTTCTAGTCTCAATAGACTTGTGTTGGTTTTTCATGATCAGGAACCATGTGGCGACATCAATTTCCAGGTACACCGTGTAGCGTTTGCGGTTATTAGCCCGATGTCGGACTCGCTAGAACTCCAGTCTCAAATGCGATTTGACTTTGACATTCGTTCTCTCTTTTGCAATCTCCAACTAAAAATTTGATTAACCCATAGTTATTTTTTTCTAATAAAAGAGGGTGACAGAACCAGGGCACAGTACTACCAACTTACGGTGACTACATGGAATTTCTCTACTCTTAAAATTCCATAGTTAAGATTTGGTGTAGTTATGATTTGGAATGGCTTGCCTGCTGGTGTAGTCATGGCTCCAACTTTGTCATTTTTAAAAAGAAACTGAATGACCAGATAGCACTACTTTTCCAGCACGTTATGTGGTCTAGTTGGTCTAGTTTTTGTTATTGGTGTTTGTCCTTTGTCTTCTATTTACTTTCTTTTTATTTAATCAACGACTGGAGGCATGGTATCAGTGGTCTTTTTAGATCCTTCTGTTTCCGTGTTGCTTTGCAACAAAATGATAACATTATTATTATTATAAAAGTGAATGTCTGATAACCATACAACCTAGCCAGCTCAAATCTGGTTGATGGACTATGTGTTCGTGTTTTTTTCTCTTTTTAAATGGCTTTTCAACCAAAGCCAGCAATCTCAAACAACGAATGGGAATTCAGCTCTTACTGGTGTGCTGGTAACTGCTATTTCAGCTCAGTTACTCTGTAACCATGTATGCCGATCTAGAAATCTAACTTCATCATAACAGGCAAAAATCAAAAGTCCTTCATTCCTGGTGCTGTACTGCCCTCAAGATAAAACTCAACGGAAAAAAAATCAACAGGTAGTTACTTCACCTGTGCGAGCTTTAAATCTAATATTTTTTTGACACATTGAGTTTTCTTTTTGACAGAAAATGGTACATTTATTGCCTGTTTACAAAACAATGGACATTTTATTTTCATTCCGAAAAGCGATACAATTTAGCACAAATCTTATCCATACTGCAGTTATCAGCAAACGGTCCATAGGTGCCCAAGAAAGACATGAGCGGACACGGCTTGGCAAAGCAGCCTGGCAACTCAACCTCATTCTCTTGCACGAAAGCGGTCACGTAGTAGTCAACATTGCTATTGTTACAATGCAACAGTACCAATGCCAGGTTGGAAGAAAAGGAATCAATGAGGCTAGTGCGCCAAAGCCGTTTCGCTTGTTCTCGGTAATTGTCAGAACGAAGAGGCAAGTCATCTTGGAATAGTCCCAGACGACTGAACACCTTAAGCATTAACTGTGAATGGGACACACGGAAAACACCAACTGGCATCTCTGGATCAGCAACAGCACTCCTGTTTACAATAGTCATTTTATAGTTACCATTTGCTTTGCTCATGCACACATTTAAGACTATTTGTGTGCTTCTACATAGCCATAGCTTCAACATGCAAGAAAATATGTAAAAAACTTGATGTGCACCTGTTTCGCAGTTATTTCATGAAAACTGAACCTGGTGTAGAACGAGAATGCAAAACACCACACTGCAACATACTAAAACCAGAAACGATGAACTTCACAAGGAGAGTTCACTTGCATTAACGGTGATCTGTCCTACAATAAGATACTGCAAGATCATATCACCTTCATCAGAAGTTAGAAACATAAAAAGTTCGTATCACAAAGCTTGCAAATTTAAAAAAATTGCTCTGTGCATCATAGAACTATAATCTGTGTCGTTGTAGCCCAAGCCACTTCCGGTCCTACATGGCGACTACTTCCGCCAACATGGCGGCCGATCAGTAGGATGGACCAGACCTGTTCATGAGAGGTGGTTGTTGATGCAGTGATGCAGTGGCGTTCATTACTTTTCTTCCTTGCCTGGTAGCGTTCATGAGTTCTTTGGTAAGCGTCTCGAGATGTCTACGTGTCACCCCGACCGACGGCCTTGCATCTTTCGCATGGAACCCACCCTTCGCTGGGTAAAATGCACGATCTTATAGATCGACCTCTCTGCCGTTTTACTTTGGTTTTAGAAAAAGTACTCACTAGCAGTATACGCACAACCAAAACGTTTGTAACAGTGAATTACAGGCGAATTTTCGCTGGCCAATTTTCTGCCACCTTCTTCAGGCAAAGCACAGAGTCTTGCTCACAACAGCATCAACAACAATGAGCACACCTCAACTGAGAAAGTACGTCTGTTCCACTGAAGTTTTAATTCTTTCAAAGACTCACATCTGCGAGCCCTGGAATTACTTGCAATTTTGTCAGTTCTGTGAAAAAGGAGTACGGTTCCTCTCTTGAACATGTTTGGTCCGTCCTACCCCAAAATTGATCGGCTTGTTAGACCAGAATTGGTCACGGTGTTGGACCGAAGTGGCACGGGCAACGACAACGCAGTTTATAGTTCTATGATGCACGGTGCAAATTTTTTTAATCTGAAGCTTTGTGTTGTGATCTACGAATGTTTTGTGCTTCTGACTTCTGATGAAGGCGATAGCTTCTTGCAGTATGTTACTATAGGACTGATCACTGTAAATTCACATAAACTCTCCCTGTGAAATTCATTATTTGTGGTTTTAATATATTTTTTCAAGAATGTATCTCATAGCCACAGTAACACTGGTTACCGGTTTTCGCGTTTATCCTGTTGAAAAGTAGGCGAGTGAACCTGTGGCACCCTGCCCCTGAAAATGTGGATTTGGGAAATTTTCGAAGCTAATGATGTACTGCTTCTTCTGCTATTGGTGACGATGAAAATCACAATCTACTTCAGCACACTGCCTATTGTTGCGACACAATTTTCACTGCGCGAACTGCGAAGCCACAACTTTATTATTATTATTTAATGACAACTTTTTTGCTTTGTTCAGAAAAACTTACATTACGCTGTAACAATGAACAGCAAACTTGTCCACTTAAATTTTCATTGGATAAAGGACGACGTCCACCTTCATCAGCAGCTTCGGTAATAAATGATACGTCATTACATAGCATCAAGGTTTGCCTGCTTTTGAATTTGAATTAGCCAAGGCAACAACAAAAATTACACTTTACCACACATTCCGAACCTACTGCAGCAAAGTTCTTTTTTAATTTTCGGTGATAGGTGATCACCTTCTTCAGAAAAAAGTCACTACACTCTGAAGTTCACATCACAGTAACGAAAAAGGAATCCTTTTCTAATTAAAATTCGTGCACGTGCGCTAGTTTGGTGCGACCACTGATCTATATAAGTTGGAACTGGCTTGCCCATCGTTTGCTGAGCCCTGTCGCCAGCTGCGGCCTAACCAGCTGGTCAATTCTGCTGTTATGTTGGTCCAGTCAAGTTCATGAGGGGTACACTCTGTTGCTGAAAATGGCGAATGGCTATTGACCTCAGTGTACGAAGATGGGGATCACACAGAGAATTAGAGTTAAGAAGGATGGAAATCTGGCAAAGCCGAGGCAAATTCAAAAGCAGGTGAACCTTGACGCTATCAAACCGACATATCGTTTAGTACTGAAGTTCTGATGAAGGTGACGCCATCCTTTATCCACCCAAAATTAAAGTCGACAAGTTTGCTGTTCATTGTTGTATTTTAGTATATTATAGTATAAGTAAAGAATCCACACGGTGAAGTTCTATCCCGTTACATTGCACAAGGACAGGAGACGCTTGAAAACACTCGGCGATGGTGAGCACCTAACTTCAGGCAGTGCGTTCCATGCTCTCACAACCCTAACCCCGAAACGAAACCTTCTCAAATCAATACGACATCGCCTTAAAAAAAGAGGTTGACGCCCCACATATCTGTTCGCTCTAACAATCAAGAGCTGCTTAACTGGGTGACAGGTTCAACCAACATCAAGGAGACCACTTAAAAGTTTAAAGACGAAAGTCAAATCCATCCTTTGCCTCCTTGTCGATAAGGATTCTAGCCCCAAGGACGCGAGGCGTTTGTCATACTGGGTGGATCGCAAGGTCCCAACCATGCGAGTGAACCTTCTTTGGACGCACTCAACAATCTTAACATCCTTCAGTAAGTATGGTGACCAGACTTGGGTGCAATATTCCAACAATGGCCTTACCAAAGCCTTGTAGGCCGGCACCATAACACTGGGTGCTCGCGTAGTAAGTGTTCTTTTTAAGAGATCAAGTGCCCGATTTGCCTTGGCCACGACAGCTGCACATTGGTCAGCTCTTTTCCCATTTGTCGACACAACCACACCCAAATCTTTTTCAGTTGTAACTTCAGTTAGCTTCATGCCCCCAATCTCGTAAGGAAAGGCCAGTTTCCCTGGTCGCCACCCAATTTGCAGGATGTGGCATTTCACAATATAAGAGTCATTTTGGCTTCCTTCGTCCAACTCGCAATTCAATCAAGATCCTGCTGAAGAGCGTCACAGTCTTCCCTGGCACAAATTTTCTTGGATACTTTGGTGTCGTCAGCAAAAGCCCAAACGGACGACTTAATAACCTCAGTGTAAGTTTTTCTGAACAGTGTCGTTAACACGCCACAGTAATTACAAACACCGGTTACCAGTTTTCTCTGTTTTTTTTACTAAACTTTTCATGTTCGTTAAAAAGAGATGCCGTTAAACAATGGCTTTACACAAAGACACACAACACAACAAGTTTGAAACCCATAACAGCATGCACAAAATGAAGCGAGTTCTCCTAATCTCTCACGAAGAAGCAGTAGCTCAACACAATATCAAAAACGGACTCGCAATACAAGGCATAGCCCAAGGCCATGTATCAGATTTTGAAAGTCCCACTTTCATCACAACCGAACACAGTGAACAAACCCTGACTTGCCATCAAAGCAGCCTACGTCGCACACTACCCAAATATTGCAATCAATCTACGTCGTAGATACAACCAAAGAGGAAGAAGCGTAGCAGCATTTTCATGAACTGGGTGACAGGTACAACCAACATGAATCGCCCCCAGCGATGTGTTTTCATCAATGCTAATATTGTTAAAATGCTTGGGGAAAAAATAGTAATGGTATAGTAAGTCTTATCTATCCCTTGATGATCATATTAATAAAGAAAACAAAATTGGTTCAGAGAAAGTTTTCTTGGAAATATAGCATAATGGCTATACGAGAGGTACGTAAACGATGTTGTTTTCTGGGAAAATAGGACCGGCGACATTTGTAATTTATTTATTCCATTCTCCAAAATTATTCGTTGGCACTATTAGTTTACGTACATAGATTTATATATTTTGTTTAGTATACAGAAAACGTAGTTTCCTGACAGAATTATTAGGACCTTAGCATCTGAAAGTTTTTGACTTAAAATTTGTAGCACGCAATCAGGCATCATTATGAACCTTCAACTAATACGAAAAAGCAATTTTTTCAACATCAATCCTTTCCATTTTTCACCAAAAGAAGGTGCGAGATGGTCTGCAGAACAAACTTCCTTTTTTAAGAACAGTCTTGCTCGGCACTAAATCTATTTTGCTTTAATGATGTTCATACCTTAACTGAACAGGAGGACATGCATGTTCCAAATTGACAGCTTGGCCATAACCATGGTTGTAATAACTTTGTAAATCGTCCCCATATTCCAAAAGTTTCAAGTCATCATCTGTGAAGATCGTGCACCAAGGTGACAGGTCACTGGGATTCCATGCACTCTCATAGCGGCAAATGTCGTAAATTAAATATACTCCACCTGCAAATGAAGTTTTTCAAATTACTAAATAGAACGGAAAAAAATTAGCTTTACTGTGCAAGATCAAGATCAACTTACGATATGAAAGGCACCAATTTAGTTTTAGTCGACGAGTGATATTTTTTAGCATCATTGTCATTTCAGGACCGCTTACAAACTTGTCATGTTCAATACAAGAGTCAAGGCAATCGTGCTGAAAAAAAACAACTTTATTTGTATTTTCATAATTGTAAACATGTTAAATGTAACTTGCATCTTCGGTAAGATACCCACCTCTCGACTTTTCTCACAGTTTTCAAAATATCGTAGCAAATGGTCATTTTCTTTTGATGGGTCCAAAACAACTGCATTTGCAACTACACACAAATGAATGATATAGCGTTAGATTAAACTCTACATGTAATAACACTGTAGTTATCATACTAGCTGCCAATACAAAATATTTGTTGATGACGCATCACGTCTCGAAACAACGTAGGAAAGAGATGGTGTTATGATGACACAAAAAAATGAAAAGCAAAGTGCCCTTGTGCTCTTAGGCAGGCTCCAGACAATTTCAATGCTGAAAGTGAAACTACAGGGTGTTTAAAAAAAAAACACTACACGTCGAATTTTTCTAAGTCCAACAACCATTCCCCGTCACTATAACCCTTATCCCTGACCTCAAGAAAGAAAGCTTTTATTTTGCATTTCAAATAAAAACGCAAAAGGTAACAAAAGCATGTGACAGCCCTGGTTGGCGGGGGGGGGGGGGGGGGGGGG